>CABFVZ010002561.1:30656-94923 GCA_902151445.1 Timema monikensis | reverse complement strand
TTCTTTGCTAAAAAACATAATTTCTATACAAAAAGTTTTTATCTAATCAAAGAAACACTGTAGATTGTTACACAAATTATTGATAAGGAAACAAAATCAAGCCTACTCTATAAATAAACTTTTAACATAGATCATGCAAATACATCAAAAGGAACCTTTTCAAAAACTGAAGTTTGAAGGTAATAGTAGTAACAAGGTGACAGACAGTTAGTGTCCAGTCCAGGGTTTTACCTGAAGGTGAAATAAATGTAGGAAGGGAAGGGGGAGTAGCATGGCTTAAAGAAAAAAAAGATGAAAAGATAGTGAATGCCAAAGAGGGGTTGGGGAGGAGAGGGAGAGACGCTTCCGAAGACAGAGCATTCTACCAGGTAGCTACTGAACTTTTTCAACAGTTGAGACATGATTTCATTTGAAAATAACAAATTTTATACCCGTTATTGTATTATAAATATTTGTCGTGTATAATAGAACATTATCTTATTCTTTATAATAATATGATAACTTCAAAACTATATTCTTGTATTTCATGTTTTATTTATTTTTAATTTAATTGAAATTACGTCATATTGTAAAAAAGTAAATATTAACTTGTAACTTTTTTTTATTAATATAGTACATTTTAAATTTACAAGTTTAATATAATACAAAAACCGCATTTTGTTACTATGCATATTTTCTAAGCAATAAAGTGCACAACTTTACCATTTTTATATAGAGGGTGTCCATCTGAATCTTAAGTGATTATTCATGAAAATACTCAACAAACACATGGGGCAGTATAAGGAGGCTGCCCACCCAGTACCACTTAGCCTTAGCCTTCAGAGACCTAGTCAGGAGCAGACGAGAGACTCATCAGGGCCAAAACCAACAAGCTTGGTGAGCTTGGAGTATGAGGGTTTGTGACGATGAGTTAAGTCACCATCAGGGAGGGTAACCATCAAAAACAGGTCTACCTGAGGACGATAATCAACAGCCCCAATACAGGTTTAGGCATGACAGGCTTAGTAAGCCGGTGGGCAAAGTGAACAAAAAGTCTAAAAAATAAAGTTAAATGGTGGAATGGGATAAAAAGATAACCATGTGGTGCAAAGAGAGCATTTGAATATGGACACACTTACTGAAAGAGTGGAAATGATGAATGAGGAGAGAAGATATTCTGGGATTTAAAGCGAACATGGCAGCTAAAGAATGATTTCACTAAGGTAATAGACAAGATTGCGTTATTGCTCCATGGTTGTTTAATGTATTCATAGATAAGTGCATGAGGGATGCTTGTGAGGACGCAAATGGACAATGTGAATGCAAGAGTGCTGTTATATGTAGATGATGCCGTATTAATGGCTGAGAAGGAAAGTGACTTGTAAAATGCATTAAATCATTTGAATGTAGCAATAGGCAGAATGGTTAGTTGTATATATGTATCCAAAACTAAAGTGATAGTTTTTGATAAGGAAAGATCAGTAAATGATTGTCAGCTTAGTATAAATAGAAAACTGTTGGAACAAGTGAATGATGTGTATCTAGGGAGAATGTTCTGTAAAAATGGAAGGAGGGATGGTGACATTGAGACAGGTGAATGAATCACTGAGAGTAGTGGGATGTATGTGGACTAATGCAAAATAACAGGTAATATCGAAAGAGGAAAAAATGGCCACATATAAAAGTGTGTTAACGCCAACCTTGTTTCATGGATGTGAAGCATGGGTTTGCCAGGAGAAACACGAAAACAAGGTGAGTGTGGTTGGAATGGGACCTCTAAGAAATGTAAGTGGATAAACTCATATGGACAGTAAGTAATGAATGGTTACTGAAGGAGTGTGGTTTGGCCATTTGGAGAGGATGAGTGTGGATCAAGTGATGAAGCAAATATATGAAGGTAGAGTGTGTGGATCAAAAGGAAGGGGTAGGCCATGTAAGACATGGCTAAGTGTTTTATAAGGATGTGTGAAAAATAAATACATTAAGAGTTTATGAATAAAATAGCATGTGTGCGCGGTCGGTCGGTCGGTTGGGCAGGCAGGCAGGCAGGCAGGCAGGTAGGCAGTTAGGTAGTTAGGTATGTATGAACACAGTTCATGCTTTATATTGCTGCCACTGGACAGGAAGTTGCGTTGCACACTACACACTCCCCTCTTGACGAGTTCCAATAGAATGAAAACTAGGTCAAGGGATTGGGCAATACTGATCAATTTTCTTCAAAAGACAGCCATTATCTTTTTGTCCAGTGGTAGCAGTGTAAAGTGTAAAGGTGTTCCTCTTTCCTTTGTAAAGCCATACATATTGTGTCTGTTCCTTTATTTGTCCTTAGCCATATTTCCTGTACATTCATTCATCCATATAAAACTATACGTTAATGAAAAAGCATAGTTTTGAAATTTAAATTGTAAATTTATTGACAATCATTAATTTTGAGCCTCATTTACCAAGTTGGCCTTTACAAAGGGAATAGAACCAACTGTCCTGTATAGCCAAATTCTCCTACTATTTCTTGAGAATATATATTGTATTCACACACTAACATCATTGCATTTACATAATAGCTCCTTATATGTGCGGTCTAGAGTTGGGGTTCATGAGATAATAGAGGAAGCTAGGTTGAGATGTTATGGACATGTTATTAGGGTGGAAGGGGAGAGGATTCCAAGAAGATTAATGGATATGAAGTACAGGGAAGAGATCACAATGGAATAAGCAGTAAGTGTGTAAGTGAGAGGAGGAGAGTGGAAGAGAATGCAGGAAGGACAAAGGGAGATGGAGGCATTTTACTAAACATACCTAGCCACAGGCTGGAAACAGATCATGGTGATGATGATGAGAAGGAACGTAACACCACAGACAGAAAATCCATGATGATATTCCTCACAATATAACTCTGCTCCTGGGTCTATTTTCTTCTATCCGCGAGTTGTATTACATCGGGAAAACTGATAAGCAATAAGTTATAAATTACACCATACTTTTTACATTTTATAAGATTCCTGTGTAGAGTTCCAAATTGTTCTGAAAAATTTAGAAATAATTAAATCAAGTTAAATGATAGTTCAGAGTGAATGATACTGATAATGGTTTAAAGTGGAATGATTTAATCTATCACAGACATTTTAACTTACTTTGTTCCATCGATTCTCTTCGCAGGCCTTGTAAATGTCCGCCAAAATATTTTTGTCTGGACAAGACTGAAAGGAAAACAGAAAAACATTGAGGCATTGTTTGATCACGTTATTAATTTTCAAAAGCATATCATAAGTGTACTAAAGTAATACAATATTTATTACTAAGTGAAACACAAACTATTATTCCAAGACAAAGAAGATAAAACAGTATTCTACTGGAGAGCAGATGGAAAATCAAATTACATAAAAGACTGTAATTAGTGCCACTGGTAGAAATTGAAATGAAACCCCCAAGATCAGTGTCAACTACACTAACATTAAATATTTTCTACTATTTCTTACTGTTCTGAATTCTACTAAAGGTTCAAGACGAGGAGGGTGGATTCTAAGGTAATGTACTAGCATTTGCCTGGAGCCAAGATATAAAATCCCATCTCAGATGTTGAGCCATAGAAATGTCATGTTGAATTTGTATGTAACAAACCTATTAAAGGTGAAACTGGGCTAATGCTCAACTCTAGATGCTTGATGTATTGTCTATTCATCTGTATATATGAATTAATTCAGGTATAGGTATTGGTTTGTTTCAGGATTAGTCGAATCAAACCATATAAATGATAACCTAAAATATAATGATCAAAGTAATTTATAGTTTTATTTTTATTCTTCATTTAAATAATTCAACATTTATCTTATTTTCTATTGCTTTTAGGGCTGTATTCAAGAACGAAGCTGAGAAGTTGCTTGCTAAGCACAGTGATGTCATAATGCAACATTAGTACTATGATATTTATTGAGTACGGGTATGTCCGCTGAAGGATTACTTACAGTGGGTGAAAGTAGAAAACTTCTTATATCGTTTTCAAGCTGATCAAAATGGTCTTGGAATATGAGCATGCACCATGGTTCTGAGAAATACTCGTAGAGGTCAGTGATGCCCCCCGATTCAAACCTTGCCACAAAGTTGTTCAACAGTCGCTCATGTTTGCCATACAAGCGGATCATATTATTAACATCAATTTTCTGGAAGCATAAAACAGCCGATTACAGAACCTTGGCCATACATAAGAGTGAGATCTTTGAGAGTAGCTCTAACCGATCCTTAGATTAATAACATGTAAACAAAGTTGGGTTAATTTTATTAGTACACACAATGTTCAACATGTGCTTCTAAAAACTCATCACAGGCTCCCATCATGCAACAGACTATTATACTACTCCCCTTAATGTAATCAAGTCTGCGGGCAAATCACTAACAAGGAAGAGATTCCAGATGTATTCATTCATTCCTATTTTATTCACTTTCACACAAGCAAACACTTTTAATAGTAACTCATTTAATCACATAATATTTATATTTAAGGAAATTGTCTGCCATTATATGCTTTTAATAGTAATTAAAACAAATATAGTTATTAAGAGGAAAATTAATATTTCCAGTGGTATATTAAATACTCTTCAAAGGTTTAAGAGTTTTGATATAGGCAAGGCCAAAAATATAGTCTTTCCATGATGGGGAAACAGGTGAGGTACGAGTGGTCAGTAATTCCTCGGTTCTAACACTCCCACCTATGTGTTAAGTGAGTGTAAAACTAAAAGCAAAAAACACCATTACATTTAAAATTACCATAGAATATTGTTCAAAGATTACTAAGATGAATTGACCTAAAATACAATATTTCAAGCCATGTTTCTATATTTAAAAGTATTGTGCTACTTACACGCTCCGTGTAGCAAACGATTGTTTCTACTCTTCTGTGGGAGTTGAAGTGAAGTTTGAAGTAAGATGGATGATCGCCCTGGCAGTCTCCTGTCACATATATCGTGCCCTTAACAAAAACATACAACCATTTATAAGTACCGGTGACAGTTTGTTTCTGACATTGATAACAACCCCCCTACAAGTGTTCAAGTCTTAATCATAATTCCTGTCCAGTACACTAATAGGGTAGGTATGAGGCGTGGAGGGAGAGTGGGAAACCATTTAGAAAGATTGGCCTCAAAATACTCAACAATCCTGACCTCCACGTCACCAACAAACCAAACTAAACGAGTTTGATGTTGATTCTTGTTAGTTACTGTAAATGGTTTTATTATAAATGTATTTTTGTGAGTGAGGTGCCAAAGAAGAGAATTAACGAGCAAAGTGATCTCTCAACCAAACACAGTAAATTATTAGAGTTGGGGAACCAAAAGAAACTCTCACGATCTCTTGGTTCTTACCTTTTTAGCCTCTTCCATTTATAGTTAAATTTGTTATCTAATTATAATCATTATAATAGTCTAGACGAGTAGTTATAATTTGTAAAAGTAAACATGCTATGGTCTAAAATATGGGTGAGACTACTTGGTCGGATATCAGTGTGTGAGTATTTCATAAGGGCATAATTTCGGCATTGTATGTTTGATATTTTATTATATTTACATCTAAATATAACAAGATAAAACTTATTTTTTTGTCCTTATATTAAAAATAATGCCATGTCTAGTTCTACCAACAGAAATAAATTAGTGGGAGATTATATAAAAGTGTTTGGTTTAGTAAATATTGTAGTTTGTATATTTAATGAGTTTGTCGAGGTTGACTTAAATTTGCAATATATCTACTTGCTTCTGGCAGACCTCAATATGTATTTTGACATTGTGAATGCATTTGCATTTAACTAACAAAACATCACACAAAGAAGACCAAGATGACTAACTTGTGTATTGTACTGTCGTTAGATAAAATTGATGGTTAATTAGCTAGTTTTTGTTTAGAAATGAAACTAGTTTTTTGCACATACACAATTCAAACAATGTTAATAGAAGCATTTAAATTTTCTTGAAGAAACTATTAATTTACCATCTATATAATTATGATGGTTTTATTGCAACACAGTTAATATTATTAGGATGAATAGCACATCAAATATCTTTTAAAGTTTTGAGAGAGTGTTCTAGTATTCTGCACCGTGTTCCATCCCATACAACATTCTACACATCTCTGCAATATTTATCACAATATAATTGAAAGGATAGTAATCAAGATACACAGGAGTGCACCAACCCAATAACCCGGGTTCAAAGAATGATAGGAACGTGAACATTTAACATCATCTTTACAAGGTTGAAGTTTTTAGCTTAAGGCAGCTTGTGAGATACAGAAGTATAAATATGCTTATTTTGGACTTATTCACTGATGATCAAAACCTATTTCCTCTTTTCCCCCTTTTTTTAATCTCTTCTTTTATAAAGTTGCGTTGCGCATTTCACACTCCTCCCTGATGAATTCCGATAGAATGAAACATAGGTGGAGGGATTGGGCGGTGACGATTGATTTTATTTAAGAGGCAGCCAATACCTATTTGTCCAGTGGCAGCAGTGTAAAGTGTGAACTGTGTTCTTCTTTTCACTGTAAAAGTTGTGTTGTGTTTGTCTCTTTTATAAGTTTTCTATCCACCTCTCCTGTATCTCATTCCAAATATATATATATATATATATACACACACACACACGCACGCATGCACGCACACACACACACACACACACACACACCAGTATTATAACTCTCAACGTTTAAACATAGTTCCCAAGAATGGGTGAGAGGGGGTATAGGGTGTATTCTAGGGATCAGACTGTTTTCTTACTACAGCTGAGTAGCATAGTATTTTAAAGCCTTGGTAAGTAATAATAATAATAATAATAATAATAATATCTAGCACCGCATCTTACTACCCGTTCGGGTTATACGCTTTAAGTACCAATTACACTAATGGATTAGGAATTGGGAAGGTTGAATTAGAGGAAGTGAACCTGCATTTGCATGGAGTGAGAGTTGAAAACCATTTAGGAAAAACCACCCCCAGTTCACCCGACCGAGATTCGAACCTTTATCTCCCATCCTCAGCAGTCGAGCTCCACATGACAAGCGCGTTAGCCAACTACGCCACCGAGGCGGGTTTTGGTAAGTAGATTTCACAACTTTTTGTTTAATTTTGATAGGAGAAATAATTCAAAAGTTACTACTATGTTCGTTGTTAATTTATCACAGTACCTACTTAAATAAACATTATTATATCGAGTTTTCATAAAAAGTATTGATATCCTCTAATTTTTTTTATGTGAAACACGTGCCAAGCTCTACAACACAAAAATCCTTAAATTTTGTGGGCTCGTAAAGGAGTTAGATGTAAAAGAGTGCCAAGCTCAACTTGCAATGTCTTTCCAAATAACTTCTAATAATAAATAAATATATTACTGTTACATATAAGCTTATCGAGTGAGTTAACATTTTTATTAATAAAAGGTATGTGCATCTCCAAATATAATTTTCAAAATTACATCAAATGAATATATTCAAGCTGAAAGTGAATTTAACTTAATAGAACATGATGAGCCATCACGTTCCTCACATCGCAACAAGTCATATTATCAACAAGATATGTTTTCAGGGACGAATTTGAGGAACCAAGGAAGAGAACTTGTTCACTAACAGTCTAGAACTCCTGATAACTTTGTTGAACCAACTGGTGTGACATCATACGGGCTCAAAGAAAACATTCTTTCCGTTCTACTGCATGACATAGTACGAGAGGGGACAATAGCGGGTGTTTGAGCTCTGTAGCTTCAACAACATGGATTGTATTGTACTCGCACAGTCCTCTCATGGTGATATGTGTGCAAATCACTCAGCCTCACCAAGGAAGTAATCAAAGCTGACACAAGCATTAGTAGTGCATTCATCCTAACCTTGATTGTGGATTGTGGCTTATTGTGAGTGATCAGACCTGACCACTCTCTAGTCCAATAGCGAGGAAGCCATTTAACAAATGTTCAGCCCCCACTCTGTTAGGTGACTAAAGATACGCTTCCACCCTATTTAACAACATTTCTAGGAGGAGCAAATAGTTCCCTTTTCATAGCAAGGATATAAGATTATTAGTATAAAACAACAAACCTAAATATAAGTCTAACATTTTAATGTTTCACTGTTTTTAACAAAAGTTTAAAATCGCTCTTAATTTTTAAAAAAGAGGCAATTTGAGTGTGTTAATCAGAGTATTGACTCACATAGCTCTCCTGTTGGATAATCGCTTGTATTGGAACAATCATGCCAGGTTTCAGCACATGCAAGAAGTTTATCTTCCCTGGAAGCTGACAGTTTACGACCAGAGGCTTGGTGAATGTATGAGGTAAGATGTTATTCAAAGTTTCCCCTCTTCTAGTTGGTTCAACAGTCGGGTCCCATATTTTCAGCATTTCTTGGGCGATCTGGAAATATTGTCATCTTTACTCACACAAATACAATATGGCAAACTGTAGTTTTAGCACAAGAGAACACAAGAGCTGAGCCAATGTGCACGTGTTCCTTTAGAATGGTTTTCAGGTGACTAGGAGGTCAAGATTTGAATACTGGTTGGTGTCAAAACCTACCTTGCTTACCCCTAACACAGAGTATTTTTATCTTAACACGCCTAATTCGGCCTATGCACCTGTGTGTGTGTGTGTGTGTGTGTGTGTGTGTGTGTGTGTGTGTGTGTGAGAAAGAGAGGAAGGAAAGATTAATAAGTGGAATTGAACATTTATGAGTTTGGACTATAATCAGTCCGAGATAACACAGAATTAAAACATGTTATGAAACATAGATCAGGTTCAATACTTGGGCAACAGAGTAGTTACAAACAGGGCCAGCTGAAGTGACATGACCAACACAACACAGCTTTATGACCCTGAAAAAGCTGCTGTGGGATAGTAAATGTCCCCAATTGTCATTATTCAAAATATTCCCCGTGCCAGAAAATGGTACTTGTATCGGTTACCTACAAGTGCGGACTTGTATTCCTCTGTTAGACTACTTTATTTATAAGCAGTACACAGGGCTGGGCCCAGCAATGGGTTGGACTCTGTGGGGTAGTGTGTTTAATCACCGACGAGTGATGGCGTTGGCAGCATGGTGGGGTTCAGACCTTCGGGTCCAGGCTTCTAAGCCCAGAGCCTTGCCATTCGTGTAGTGAGCCGTTTTAGAGCTCCGGTGCTAGCCTGGACAGTTTGTAGTGCATGGGCGTCTCCACTTGTATGCACGAGGATTAGGAGATTACCTTTCCACCCGCGATGGGCGTAATCCCATTTCCCCCCACACAGGAAAGAGTGGTAAATAGCTCCAGATACCCCTCTGGATAGGTGGCAGGCACAAGTCCCCAGTGTTGGTTTCACCAGTGAGTGACTGGAAGGTGGGAGAAGAGTTAACTCCCACCTCCTCGGGTATCCGGCCTCAACTGGATCATCCCACCCTTCGGGCTGTGGAGGTTGGAGCTTTTAGGTACCGACTTAGAAACTGCCCTGGGTCACGATGTTCAGGAGTGCAGCTTTTTGATTTACATGCTGGTATGGCATACATGCACTATTAACACATTACGCATGGTTTCTTTTTGGCTTTGGCAAGAGAAATATGTCACTACCAGATTATCTAGATGTTTAATCTTTGGCTGTGATTGACAAGTATTTTGAAGAGGCTAATCAAGTTGTGATTATTCAATGGAGGCATGTCATTCTGACAAACAATTTCAATTAAGTTTTTGATTTTCATAGGAAGCTGTTTCAGTGGTTATCCTGGGTTTGTTATAAGTTAAGGTTTTGTTTAATACTATATTAAAAGTTAAATTATTTTATAGAGCAGTATTTGCTGGTATGGACAGTATTTATTTCAGGATGCTTCCAAATTAACATTTGGAAGCCAAACTCTCTAGGCCTAAATGTATAATGTAGTATTGTAAATTGCGTTGCTTTGTTTTTACTATCCTATAGTTAGTATTAGGATTCTCGTAATAATATAAACATTTTGTGGGACTCTTATTTTATTGTTAGTGATAAATATGACTACTTTAAAAGAGAGCTAAAATAATAAACAGAGAGTTAACTGGAATATTTTAAATATGAATTGAATAGCAGCTGATATCCGAATATGGTGAAAATAATAGCTTTAGACTTGTATTTTTAGATTGTTTGTGGAGACCCTGAGGACTATACTTATGGCAATATGTAGGCCTACAGAATTTTTTTTTTCACCACTCAAACGAGTTTTATTCTATGAAATGTTACACACCATAAATGTATTAGTATCTATTTTTATTCAATAGCTATAAGGGTAAGAAACTTCAATTTTTACGTTTTCCGAATCTAGTTTTAGGCCACACTTTTTGAAATAAAATTTTGAAAATTGAAATTTAGTTTCTTTAATACTATACCTATTTGATAAAGCTGGGATTTTACCGTAGGTATAAGCATACTCTATATAAATATACTTAAAGTTCCCTTAAAATCAACACAATTCAACATTGTTTATTAATACTAATTCATCTATAAATATTAAATATTAGTATTCATGCGATGTATAGATGTGTATACTTAAGATAAAAAAAATATTCAGATTTAAATATGCAACGTTTTACTGAATAACTTGATTTACGTATGCCATAAAAATATGCACTGAAATTCCAAGTTGGCTCACAAGATCAAAACTTTGTAGAGAAGTGTAGCTTTGTTGACACAAAAGGGTGATAACCCGCCTCCACAGTTCACACTATACACAGCAGTTACTCCAGCTGTCTTATCACAAAAACCCAAGAAATCTGCAGTCCATGTGAGAATTATGTTTGAACGATCATTCACAAGTTGTCTCTTGAAATAGTTAGCTTCATATTGTAGTGATAATGAATGAACTTTATATTACTGCCGGGGTTATTTCATTTTTGAAACATATTGTAGTAACTTTTAGATTTAGATTTTATTTTATTTTATTTATGATCTCTGTGAACCGTAAAGACACTAAAATATATATATATAAAAGCTTTGAAACCGAGAATGAGCATAATGTATTATATAGGCAGATAGGCTTTATGTTTATTTTATATGAATTTCAAGTTGTATAATGAAAGTGACAATGACATACCTAAATTATTGATGAGAAAGATACCTCCGTCAAAAATAATATAACAGGAAGTTAGATGTTTAATATTGTCTTAACCTAATGAAAATAATTCCACAATTTGTATCATGGGTAGGTGGTACCAACTGTGAAAAAATTATGTCCGCGAAGTTGCTCCCAACCCTCATTTAAAAAAAAATCAAGTTTTTTTATTGCAATCATTTGTTCTTTGCTTGTTCCGGATTGTTCCACCAAAACTTTTGTTTGTTCTGTTTTGATAGGCCCACAAATGATATGCTTCATGGTAAACCCCCCCCCCCACACACTTTGGAAAATTTACATTTTTATGGTTGCAATTGTTTGTTCTGGATTGTAGCGCAAAAAGGCTCGTTTGTTCCGCATTTGTTCTTGCACAAATGGGACATGAATTTGTGACACTTCGTTTACTCGTGAAGGGCCAACTTCACGGTAGCCCCTCCACTTTGAAAAATTTATGTATTTACTATTGCATTCGTTTGTTTTGGATTGTCCCACAGAAATTTCATTTGTTCCGTTTTGAAAATATCACAAATGGTATGTTTACATTGGTAGTGCCAACTTTACGATATCTCCCTTCACTTTTGAAAATTGAAATTTTTATGGTTGCGATTGTTTGTTTTTGCATTGTTAATTATTTTCTCTATACGTCCCCAAAATTAACTATACTTTAACATTTGACATCCATGAATTTGCCCTTATCCCCTTTTAAAAACAATTTTTTTATGATTACAATACTTCTTTCATTTTTAGTTTCGGATTGTTCCGCAAAAAAAAATCAGTTTTTTCCATTTGATATGCTCACAAATGATATGTTTTCTTTAGACCTCCATGAAGCTGCCTTACCGTCCTTTCCCCTTAAAAACATTTAAAAAAAATTTATTATTGCAATCATTTGTTCTTCGTTTGTTCCGGAAGGTTCATAAAAAAATATATGCACATTTCGTTTTGGCAGGACAACACAAGATTTATTTACACTAAGAGCGTGGATTGACGCCTTTATGCCAACCAAATTCCCCACATGAACACATACAACTTTTAAAAATAAATATTTTATCTTTGCAATCAATAATTAGTTCTTGGTTCATTTTAGATTCATTTTTGCGAAGATTTCGATTTATTTCTTTTATAAAGCCTAGATAATTTTTTCTAGTAGTAGCTTTCTCACATTCTTTAGAAACTTGAACATTTTTTGTTTAAAGTTTGTTGTTAGTTTGTTTGAGTTCCTTAACATGTTTATCTTTATTTTGTTCTAAATTTCTTTTTAAAAAATGTGTTTATTTCATGTTGATAGTTTTAAAATTAATATATTCTTATCACTATCCTAAGCTTCGTTTCCTCAGCTCAACTAGATAAAATATAACAAAATTTGTATTTTTGATTTTATAAATTTATTAGTTTGTTGCAGATTATTGTGCATTATATTTTAGTTTGTAAGTACTTAGATCTCTTACAGACACTAATTAAACTAGTGTAACTAGTGATTATGGCCTTTTGTGAGTGCGACCTGTATAGTTACACAGCATCAAGTAAAGAATGTCCCACCCTATGGAAAATATTATCTTTGATTCGCTCACTATGCACAAAAAAGCAATAAAAAGGCGAAGCCAGTTAGAAATACCAAAACTAGGAAGATCTTGGTCTACAACTGTTTGCATGTCATAAAACTCATAGTAAAGAAAAGTATTTTTATGGGCCTCACATCCTATTAAGCTCCAAAATATTGGTTTCATGTACTTGAGCAGTTGTGATATTACCTCCCCTTTCCCCCACCCCCCATCAAGAAAGCTCATAACTAGGTAAACTTAAAGTATTGACATCACACCCTTTTTTTGTTTGCTATGAGGTAGTAAGTAGTACCTTTGACCGCAAAGAGACATTATTGGAAGTAAATGTCAATTATTCCAACTCTGACTCTTACGAAAAAGACTAAGAAACTCCCCGACAATAAAAATTATTTTTTCAAATCCATTTTACTAACAGGACCAAGAATAAATTTCCAAAAAAGTGATTAAAAATATCTATAGCATAGCCTGAAATTC
Organism: Timema monikensis; assembly: GCA_902151445.1. Classification (NCBI taxonomy): domain Eukaryota; kingdom Metazoa; phylum Arthropoda; class Insecta; order Phasmatodea; family Timematidae; genus Timema; species Timema monikensis. The sequence continues at coordinate 81,826 of CABFVZ010002561.1, read as the reverse complement.
TAAAAAAATTGCTACAAATTTGCCAAAAAACAAACAAACTAAGAATTAAACACAAAATCGAAATGAATGCACATGACTAAATAAAAAACATCCTTTACAAATGGAAACTAAAAATAGCTTTGCTATAAAGTCTTTTTAACAACTAAACTCTTACATTCTGGTAAATGTAATAGTGATTTACAAAAATTTACTTTAAAAAAATTCCCACCCGAACACAACTTTTCACCGTTTAATTTCAGTGTCTAATCGGTTATGTGGATTTTACAAACATGACAAACAAATAGGATACATAGTTAATTTTCAACATTATCTTATCATTCCTACAACTTTTTGATTATAAAGAATAGGTTTGAGTATCTATGCATTATAAAATATTGATATCCTTTAAAAATATACTAATTTAACATAAGTGCCTCGATATTATTCAAACCAGAATGGGCTACCGTGAAGTTGGCCCCTCTTCCTCCAATGTAAACATTCTATTTGTGGGTTTATCAAAACGGAATAAACTAAAATGTTTGCAGAACAATCCAGAACAACGATTGTAATCATAAAAACTTGAATTTTTCATAATGATGGATCAACTACGGACGTAAATGACGGATATCCAGCCAGAAATGTAATCGAAGAGAATTATACTGAATGTATTGCTCTTTTTGCAAGCTAATCAACACATCCCAGCCCTTGCTAATCGGATGATTCATCACTGACCAGCCAACGAAATTATCAAACCCTAAGTTCAAACAGTTGATCCACGGAGTATCAGCTTACGTCTGTGCTTCTGTGCCGACACAACAAGGCTGCTTGACGTACACTACCATAATAAAGCTGAAGTCATGTATTCATGCGAAGCTCTAGAGTTGCCAGTTGTAGTAATACCCTTAATGTTGTGAAGATCATCTTCATGTTATTGCTAAAGAACACCATCAGATATTTTCAACTTTATTGCAGTTCCTTGGAAATGTTACCAGCACAGTAGCGGTGCAGGATCAATTGGAGGACATTATAGGATAACATTTATTTTGGAACAGTATGCTTTAACGGCTTTGATGTGTACCCCACTCAATATTTACTGAATGTAAACTAAAATAGGCCTGCAGTTAATGTATTGTAGCACTTTATTTGTATACACTTGGCTAAAAAAGTATTTGATTATATTGCTTATAGTCTTTAGAATAAATTCAGGTAAAACAGGCTTAAGCACTGTACTAATGACATACAAACCAAACTTTGACTTATTTACCTTGGTAAGTATTTGAGGTTTATAAACAAGTATAGAACATATGGCCTAGGCACCAGTTTTTAAATTAAACCTATAGAATATAATGTTTACAGATAATCAGGAGGCAGTCCTTTAACATATATTGCTTTTAAATTTACTTAAAATACTATACTGAATATTCGTTTTATTTAAAATGTCTAAATTGTTCTGTATACACGTGAGACAAAAGTTAAAACAAAAATATAGGCCTAGGCTTTCGGTGATTTTATTCTTTTACTACTTTATAGGAATTTAAATTTTATATACATGAAATAATGATAATAAAACTTAAATAGTTAATTAGGTAACCTTGGTTTTAAATTTGTTTTGTAAATATATCTTAATATTTTTAACAGGTAGGCCCTGGTCCTAGTGTTAAAACCTTGACTGTGGAGACAAAGTTGGTAAAAACGCACAAACTCAGATTACAGATTAAAAATAAAAGATTATAATAACATAACAATATATGATAAATGTATCATTTTAATTTTATACATTTATATTTTTAGGACAAATATTTTTAGATGTGAATGATAAATTTATTCAAATATAAATTCACAATGTCAAAGAAGCTTCCGATTAAGTCATTCGGATTGGAGCATTTTAGAGCAGTAAATTTGTTACTACTAATTGATATACTTTAGACAATTATGAAGGAGTTGGACAGTATAAAAATAAAGGTTGAAGGTTTGGTGTACCGACTCCACAACCTGCAGGTTTCGTAGCGAGTTCTCTCACCAAGAAATATCAACGATATTGCTTAACATGAAGACTCTCCAAAGGGAATTTAAAGTTGTATTTAAACATAATTTAGGTTGAACGTGTAAGGATCCAATAGTTTATTAGCCTAGGCAATGAGGAAATCAAATTATATAGAATATTAGTTTTTTATTCTAAACCATAAAAACCCTGCTATATTCGAGTCTTAACCCTTGAGCAGGCGCGCTGGGGTATAAAGTACCCCATTTTTGTCTTTTTAGTGTGTGGTAGCACTGTCAGCGTTTGGCGGACGTGTTTCTTTATCTATTCCTTCAGTGTGACCTTGACTATCGGTCGGTATGGTTAGTGTTCAGTGAAATTAATTAGTGCGTCTAAAATTTGAATTTATTTGAATGAGTGTACTGCTGGGGTATTGCATACCCTACACGCCCGTTCAAGTCATGTAAGTTTATATATTTATCTAAATGATTTTTCATAAATGATAAATTTCTATGCCAATCTAATTATAATTATTTGTTGGGTATTTTTGTTTTTTATTTTTAATAGAGTCAAGAAGCTTGAGCCCTTTCAAGGTTATATAAAATATAATTATTGAATTTACATCTTGTTTTGTCCTAAAAATGTCGTTTTTTTTACTACTCTGTTATAACCAATTGGTTTTAGAAATGGCAAAATCTTATAAACACAAACATTCAAATAAATTCTTATTTATTTAGGATGATGTCTCCTGAAGAAATCGGCAAAATATTGCAGGAGCTGTCAGATAACGAACAATATATTGATAACGCTGATTCTGATGAAGACGAGGAAATTTTAATTAAAAGTGACCATATTAATGAATTTGAACAATATTGTGTGGCTACTCTGGTGTCTAATACATTGGCCTAAGTGTTCCTTGTCCACATAATAATAATAATAATAATAATAATAATAATAATAATAACAATAATAATATACATGGCTACTCTGGTGTCTAATACATTGGGCTAAGTGTTCCTTGTTCACATAATAATAATAATAATAATAATAATAATAATAATAATAATAATAATAATAAAAATAATAATAATAATAATAATAATAATAATAATATACATGGCTACTCTAGTGTCTAATACATTGGGCTAAGTGTTCCTTGTCCAAATAATAATAATAATAATAATAATAATAATAATAATAATAACAATAATATACATGGCTACTATGGTGTCTAATACATTGGGCTAAGTGTTCCTTGTCCACATAATAATAATAATAATAATAATAATAACAACAATAATAATATACATGGCTACTCTTGGTGTCTAATACATTGGGCTAAGTGTTCCTTGTCCACATAATAATAATAATAATAATAATAATAATAATAATAATAATAATAATAATATACATGTCTACTCTGGTATCTAATACATTGGGCTAAGTGTTCCTTGTCCACATAATAATAATAATAATAATAATAATAATAATAATAATAATAACAACAAAAATAATATACATGGCTACTCTGGTGTCTAATACATTGGGCTAAGTGTTCCTTGTCCACATAATAATAATAATAATAATAATAATAATAATAATAATAATAATAATAATAATAATAATAACAACAACAATAATAATAATATACATGGCTACTCTGGTGTCTAATACATTGGGCTAAGTGTTCCTTGTCCACATAATAATAATTCAAACGCCCCCTTAACAGAAAATAACCAGCAACAGGTCATAGAATAGACTTAACCATTTTCTAGCCAATGGATTAATGTATGCTACCATGAGGAAGTGCAAATAAGCCTCTCTAATGGTACATAGCTGAGCCATGTTTCCTTGGTGGTGAGAACTATATTATGGGTATTGGTTCAGATTCAAACACAGGTTATATAACTTCATATGTCTGACTAGGAATGAAGGTAAGACAGGGGATGGGGTGTTGTCAAGGGTTGGAGTACGTGTCAACTCTACTGGGGTCATGAGTTTGTACAGCTCCATCCTTTCTCTTTAAGGCGTGCACATACTGTTGTTCTAACTTCTCGACACACATGCGAGGAATTATTCTGTAGCTAGTATTTTAAGGGGGCGTTCTTGAAGAAATGGTGATATTTTTCTGTGGGGATGGTGATAGTGGCTAGAAGATCGAAATATGTAGCATCCAAATGTCACACAACATTGTCCAGATTATTTGTCTCCCCAGAAATATATATATACACACATATACACACAAAACCAGGAAGTTATAAAGTAAGAAAACATTTAAAATTAATTTTAAAATAATCATAAAGGTGAGCTAGAAGTCACAGGGTTTGTTGCTGAGCTTCTTGATCAGCAAGCTATTAGACTAGAATATTTGAATGTGACTGTGTAAATCAAAGTCAGCACACAGTGACAACCTTATCTCCATTCACAGCTGAGTCATTAGCTGGACAACATACCTTTCAACCAGGCTCAACCAATGTTCATTGTTGCTTGATTTCGAGAACCAGGCAGTGTGGATGATAGTAAACAATCTGGCCATACTTCAGTCTTAAACAACAACTCTTTGAAAAACATACATCAATCCTTGTTGCGTTTTCCAAGAAAATCATTAGAAAGACTTTCCCAACAAACTGGAATTACATATGGTAGTGTTCGTAAAGCAACAAAGAAGTTACATCTGCATCTATAGCGGATGCTAGTAATGCATAAATTTAACCTGATAAGGAAAAACGACTCCATTACTACCAGTTTTTAAAAGTTTTGTTCACAATGGTCTTGAAATTATGGACTATGTTTTCTTCTCAGATGAAGTGTAGTTTCACCTTAGTGGTTACGTGAACAGTCGGATTAGCAGGATATTGAGTTCTGAAAACCCACACATCTTTCATGTGAAACCGCTGCATCTTCAGAAAGTTGGTGTATTATGTGCGATTTTGTGGAAAAGAATCATGGACCCAATATTCTTCATGGATAAAGTTATGGTTTAATGTTACCATAAACAGTTCTTATCACTGTTAAAAATTGATGAATGGGCGTTTTGTTAGAGCCAGAATGGGCAACAGCGTACACAGCAAATTCCACAATGCTCATGTTGCAAGAAACTGTATAATTTCTTGTGAATTGTGTCTAGTTCCATTAAATCAACCCACGTACACTGACAAACTTAGGCAAAACATCGAGGTATTTATAGCCGGACTCCACGGAAGATTGCAGCAAACACTGTGAAACACACTGAAGCCTGCATAGACGCTGATGAAGGCCATTTCCAGTATTTATTGTAGACTATACATTTACGCCTATTTTAAATCATTTTAAATAATGGGTTACGTGACTTCTAACTCATCCTATAGGTTTGATAATTATTTTTATTTGAGGGTTTGGGGTAAGGGGAGAATCGAGATTAGCTAACAGAGTTACGATGCCATCATCTACTTAAACATACATTACTTATGGTATTGTTGTAAACTATATTTCTTACAGAATTCAAAATTGGAGATAATTTTATAAAACATAGCCAGGTATACACCATTTTACTGTACAGAGTTCATCGCCCATCCATATTGTTTACTTTTTGAGTTATAAACATACTTAGCATTGACTTCTAGGAGATTACATTTTTGAATGTATTCAAGATGACTTCATATGCCTGGACTTTGATCAAAGTAACTATAATGCATTCACCATAGGAGTGGTGGTAACTGACAGCGAACAGAATATGTAATAACGATTAAAAGGAAAATATAATTTAAAACTATAGATGGACAGAAATTACATTTTTACTGTGGAACAGTAAGAAACTTAGTCAAAATATCAGGATCAGGACAAGAACGGGATATTATAAAAATGTTTAGGTTAATTTTAGATTAAAAGTATATATTAATTTTTTAAACTAATATGGTAAGATTAAGACTTGTAAAAGCTTTAAAATTACTAAACACAATATAAATAATAAACAACAGATTAAAAGCCTCTGAATTGAAGTTGATAAGAATGATGTTAAGAAGAACTAAAGAAGACAAGGTAAGGAATGAAACCAACATGAAAGATTCAAGTGCGGAGGAGTATGCTCAATCAAAGTATTGGAGTTGGACATGATGATGGAGTGAAAGGTTAGCAACATGTGTAAAAAACAACAAGAGATTGATTACTCTGGTCGGATGTTCAATTGAAATTTTAATATTAAGTCACATAAAGGTTTTCTTGTAAGTGAATCGCAAACTCAGGAATTCAAATTTTAGCTTATGTTCAAATTAAAATTTCTATAAAATATGCCAACTCAGTTCATAAGTATTCTTCATAGGAATGATAATTATTAAATATTTTATAATTCATATAAATATTTTATCCTCAAGCATGCTGGGAAATTACACTTTGGTTGCATGAATGTTGACTAGCTAGTGTTGTGTGTTCTGTCTCTTACCACACTAATGAGATAGGGACGAGCAAGTGTACCCGCACTTGTGTGGAAGGAGCATGGTAAAACAACCTTCCTGCTACTGGTAGTCCAGTCTGTTGCGACTGTCACGTCTTAGACAAGTGTGGTTTAACCTGTTTTCTATTGGTCCATCAATATCAATAAGTTTTAAAATAAATAATAGAAAAAGTAGTGGGTCCAATGTGCACTATTGAAAAACTTGCGTCACCAAAACAAGCTCAGTCATATAATTGTGTTGGTATAATCCCGATTTATTATGCTTGCATATTGGTTTTAGGTACACTTAAAAACATAAAACTATTACACTTTTATTATCATTATCATCACTATTTTAATGAATGCGATTGTTTACTCTAGGTACTTTTTAGAATATCTTCTAATTATCTCGGCCCCTTCACTTGGCAGACAACAAAAACAACAAGGAGGAGAGCCATAGCTTGCAATCTTTCCTAAAAGAGTAAGTTGGCTTGTGGTCGGGCCGGTTCTATTATTCCTTCCCCCCACCAAGCTTTGGTTTTACAAAACTAAACATTGAACTGAGATAAACATGATGATCGACTACAAACTAACCTGAACTAGAATCACTGACAGACTCTTTATGCGTGAAATTTAGCTTCTATTTACAAATAATATTATTATTATTATTAGCACCGCGTCTTACTACCCGTTCGGGTTATACGCACTTACGCTAATGTGTAATGGTAGGGTGATTGTGAGATGGAAATGGAGGACCTACAGTTTAACGTGGAATCCGAACCACGGTGGCGACCTGGCATTCCACACATTCACAAGATGTCTTGTCAGAGGTGTAGGAAGGGTTTGGCAATCAGATAAATCTGTGCCGGGACCGAGGATCGAACCCCGGCCGCCAGCACAGAAGTCTGACACCTTACCCCTAGACCACCAGGTCACCTACAAATAATAGACTCGATGTAAATTACAAACACTTTGAAACAATGCAGTGCTAAAGCAATGCAATTATTGTAAGAAATGATTTCAATTACAGTTAGGAACAGTTGTCATAAATTAATATTTAAAATTCATTTCATGATGATCACAGGAAGAAGATGGTTTTTGATGAATATCACAATATCAACCAATCAGTTCCCCTAACGGAAACCTCAGCTGGTGGGCTGGGCATGCACTAATCCTTAGTATGGATGGTAACTCACGTGAAGCTCTACATACTATACAGCACACTCAGTGAATATCACAAGTGGCTGTCACTGGACAAACTGTGACATATGTTACTGTGTTTGTTTCTACACACCTTTCTTGAATGAGAGACAAAATAGCATGTTGTAAAGATGTTAAACATGTTTTTATACTGAAGTTGTTGCTTCATTTTTGGCCCCTGTTTAATATAAAACATACATTAGGTTTGTTTATCACCATTTTAGGAAAGTTAAGTTTTTAAACAGTTAGTCGGTGGTTGCAAATTGTACAACACAGTTCCAGTTAAATTACCTTGCTTCCAACCTCAACAGCATTGTAATAGCAATGATTGTATTTGTCAGCATACAACCGGCCTGCATACTTGGTAAGGGAGCCTCCAGCAAATATGTAGGCATCATTAGTTTGAAATCTGGTGTTGATGACTAGACGTCCATTATAAACAAGGGATGCATTATTCAAAGCTAAACAACCACAACAAAAACAGAGATGAAGGTTATACATGATATATTTATATTGACTATGCTTCATATTTTATAAGCAGAGATTCACACTGCTATAATGTGTTATTTATTTTGAATGCAATCAAAAATAACGCTACCAATATAAATAAATTGATAGCATAAATTTAAAATAAATGTTGGGAAGAAGCTAAGCGTAAATTAACCCAAATCATCTATGAGGGCATTAATAAATCAAGCAACCAGTGTCTATAAACCACAAGGGTAGATGAATCCCCCCCCCCCCCCCNCCCCCCCCCCCCCCCTCTCCTCTTTCTAGCAGCAGTCTAATACTTGGTTGCGGTCATTGACATTTCGCCAACTCAACCAGACAGTCGCCAATACACTTCAATTTGTCTTGACTTGAATCATCCTAGACAAACAAATGTCCCAATATCCTGTACAATGTATTCATTTGTGATATTTATAAGACACCATATTATATATTCATTAGAACCTCGTTAATCTGAAATTGGATTAGCAAAAATTTGTATTAAACAGGAGAAGGTCTGCATAGAGCCATGTTATCAATAAAACCGATTTAATATGACTCAGATTTGTTTAACTTTTTTTTTTCTTCAAAAATTGTATTTGGAGTACCGAGGTTTTACTGTGTACTAACCATCTAGCTTGTATTGTTTTGAAACTGTGATCTGTAGCACATCAGCACTAGTCACTAGTCTATTCTACCTAGTGTTAATCAAGCTTTTTTATATATACAACCGTAATTACTTTGATTACATAACTTATACTTATTTCTAGTTATATAATCACTTTATATTACTTTGAATGTGTTTGTTTAATGTAGTCATTTCTAATGTTAGCTTGCTATCATTGTTATTAATGTATAGTTTCAAATTTGCGAAGGTAGTCGCAATTGCTGTAAATAAGAATGGTTTTTAAAGATCCATAATTCACCCAAATTGTTTAACTAGTGTTAATGACAGTGATATATTGTATCTCACATGGTCTAATTATCGCACACTTGTTGACCAACATAACATGTGCTATGCACATATTGCACAAACACCGCCCCTTTACACGAACCTCGCTCACACACCTCTCATCCACGTCCACACGTTGCCATTCCACCACTGACTGTCCTGTCTCTCCTTTGCAACAACCAGTCTCGCCAACCTCACACAATAAGTTTCGGTGAGTTTCTAACAGATGTTTAAGTGCTCACTTATTATTTTCTCCATTAAAAGTAAAGGGAATGGTGCTGTTAGACTACCCAACAACAAACACAAACAGTCAATCGAATCTTCCTCGCTGAAAGATTATATTGAGGATCTTTTAGACATAACAGTTGATGTTTTGTTTGTCTGCTGTTGCAACAGCATAGTTATTTGTGACATTAAACTTACACCAACAATATTTGCTAATGTAAAACTTAGAGGCAAAGTGCATCACAGGCAGACTAAAGTGAAGGCATGGTAAACAATGTACTTGAACAATATAGTCCATTAAAATGTTGTTAATTTGAAGGATGGAAGTTATTTTCTCTTCCTTATTATTCAGTGCAATCCAGTCTTTATGGAATATTTTTAGCTAAATTAAGAATAAAAGGATTATTAATTTATATGATTTTTAATAACAAAAATATGGAATCTATATATATAATAAAACTTTAAACCCATCTATTCCAAGTGAGCTCAAAAAGCACTCATTGGATCGAGACAAGACATTTTTTCACACACACGCACACACACACACACCAGCACGCTATCTCATCAGCGAGAAAGCAGTGTCAAAAAAAAAAAGGACTTAGTGTGGTAAAATTTGCATTTAAATTTGTAATAATTTAAATATATGAAACTTTTAATGTATTAATTTTAGTTTTAAGCTTCCTTGGCAACGAGGGGTTTGGAAATATCAACAACCATATTGGGTGTCTACTCAGTTAGAGGAACAAAAATTTGTGACTTTTTGGTGACCTTTTTTGACCACAAAATACCTTTGGGGGTGTGTAGCCCAAACGGGCAGTAAGATGCGGTGCCAAAAAAATTCCTTCGGTAAACGGTCAAACATTATATTGTCCATCGGGCCTAGATATTATAATAACAAACACAAGTAAAAACTATTACTATAATCATACCAACAAGAAAACCTACTTGTAATTAAAGATGTTTGAAGCTCCCAGAAGCTGAAGTCTCTCGACAAACATACAAATCTAATATTGTTCTAATTTGTCACCTAATATTTAGTTTATACAAAAAATCTCAACATACAGGATTTACATCTGCCTCAGTCGTTTCTTCTCAAGCTTGTTGGAGAAGTTTTCTTTTCTTTGCCTCGAGTTTATTTACAGTTTCCAATGTTGTTTTTGACCTGTTGGCTTCTTCCTTTCTTTCTTTTTCATTTCTTCAATTGCTTCCCTCCTTTTGGAACTTGCTCGCCTAGCTGCATGCAGCATCCCACTGTAAATTCCACATTCTTTATGCCACCTACCGACTGAACCATTGAATATATGCTGCATTGGGAGATTAGAGAACGCTCTTTCATATTTTCTACCAAACATTCCTTGTTTACTTAAAAACCTCTTTTAACAGCACTGTTTCCATGGAACATTGTAAATATCATCGTGCAAAATGACAGCAATGCCTTGCAAGCTTTTGCATAAATGAAGATGTTGAAGAGAAAAGAATCTAGTCTGGTTTCATTGAAATCAAATGTCTTCAGCTCTTCTTGAACAGAAGACAGCTCACAGATTTCAAGGTAGTTTTTTCTTATATGTTTAGCTTCAATTTATGCAATATAGTTGTTCGAGTGCTATGTTAACCCGTTGTACTCTTAGAGTGCCACTAGTCATTACTGCTGGTGAAAGGCATGAAGCACCTTTCACTATGCAATTTCGTAATGGAGACCTGGGCCTAGTCAGTTTTTGAAACATTTCCACTAAGAAATGACTGCAATCTTTTCTAAAGAGCTGTATATCAAGTTCGTTCACATTTTTACAAAACTTCTTCGCACCAAAGCCTTTGTCTATGTCTGAAAAGATCAATAGATTTTCATTTTTGACATCAATTGCCAAGAGCTGTCCTGAGTTTTTCACATTGCTTATGACCTTTGCATTAAGGACGCGAGCAGCAATACTACGTGCCATCGAATAAAGTTCGGCATGGACTAAGGGCAACATTGGATTGTTATTTTGAAATATTTTAAGATATGGTTCCACTTCTCCTACAACTGACTATAAGAAAAAGAGTTTTGCTTCAAGAAGGTTTTCTTTTAAGAAGTCTAGTACAACACCTAAATTCTTTTTTTCAGGTGGTTTGGAACACACAAAAGCCACATATTTATTTAAATGCTGAATCATTTTCAAGGCTCTTTCAATTACTTTTGAGTTTTCCACCCATCTGATGGAACACATTTTAAGTGGAAAGAGGTCTGATCCACTTGAGAGGATGTAATCAGATCTTCGAGATGGAAAATCTTTAAACAGATAATAATTATGAACTTGCCATTCACATGTATTATGAGCTGTCTTATTAGCTCAATGAACTGTATGAAGAGAGCATGTGCCAACATCAATAGGTTTCTTGTCTTCAGAGTTATCTAAATTTTTTCCCATCATTTGATTGAAGTCCTTAAGGAATTTTAAATTTACATTAGGTCCATCAACAGCAATTTGTAGAACATTCTTTAAAGGCAGTCCTAATTCAGACATACCTGACGTAAAGGAATCAAGGAGGTCAGCTGCAGTAGAATGCCCTAAAAACACAGAGTTCAAGTATCGGGTCGAAACCACATTTAAACTTGAGTTCCAATAACGGACAATGATGTCCATTTGTCCTTTTTGGGCAATTCTATTGAGACTTTCATCAAGTGAAACTGCAAAAAATGCAATCTTCTTTAACTCCGCCGAGAGTTTTTCTTGGAAGAAGGGACCAAGAACAAAGGTTGTCAAATAACCAAGTTTGTCTTTTTGCATTTTGAACTTCTGTGCTATTACACTGTCAGGAAACATGATTGAGAAAAGATCACTGGAAATACATGAACCTCTGTCAGAAGTATGAGTCATAAGCTTATTCATGGTCCACGAAATTTCTGCTTTCAAGGTATCATCATTTACACAAAATTTACTTAAAGGTCCTCCAAGAGATGAGGAAGAATGGATTTTTTTCCACAACACACGATTAAAAAATAATTTAGGCCTAATATTTTATGTGGCCATAAGACAACGAAAATCATTTTAAAAATTGGTAAATTTCAACTGTTTTGAATGAATGGTCTTTAAAATTAAATGAATTACGTCAAGGATCAAATATTAACACTAATAGTATTATTTTATATCTTATAAAAAATACGCCATATTTCACTGCGAAAACGATTGCTATTTGCTGCCAACATTAATTTGAAATTATAATATATATTTTACATCGCCTTCAAATTGCAGTTGGATCATTGAAAGCGCAAAAAATTTATAATTGCCGCCAACGTCTTGATCCAGATCCACAGCACAGATGAACGCACGATTTGTGTAGAAAATCTCATGATATTTTACCGTATCATCTATAAAAACTGAATTCCAATTCATTCACTCGAAAACCATTATTTGTAGACACACACACGGCATAATGCACTCCCACACTTCACGAGATAAGTAGCACGCCACATTAAAATTTAATAAAAGATGGCGAACGTTAACCTTGTCGTTGGAATCACAAACAAAACAATCAGGCAACTTCCGACTGGCGCGTGCCATCACGACGTGTAGTGGCTAGCGCTATCTTTGAAGCATTTGCATTGTTACGATGTGCAGGAAATTCAAACTTAAAATTATTTTCGTGACTTTATGACCAAAATATTAAAAATTCGTGACTTTTTCATGACTTTCGTGACCTGTTTTGCAATTAGTGACTTTTCGTGACCAAGTAGACACCCTGCCATTTCATATATATGTTTGGAACAGCTGTTTTGGAGAAATGTTTTCAGTCATTTTAAGCCCGCTACACGCAACACAACTTACTGTACAAGATCTGCTTTGCACAACTTGTATACAATTTCAGGAAATAAAACACCTATATCAGCCATTTTTATTGTACAACTTTTGGATCGTTAACAATAGAGAACTCTATCTGCCAGACATGAACTAATTGAATATATGATCACATATTTTATCAAGCATCAAATTATTTAATAAAGGTTACAATATAAAATTATATTTATATTATAATAAAATACTGTATACAACGTATGTAGAAAGAAAACCTAGAAAGTTGAAAACACAAGCCTCTAAGATAAAAAATATATATTCTTGTGACCATCACATTTTGAAACTTATTGGACACTGCAGTGGACCTCCAAGATCTGCCTCCAGCCAACACAAGGTGGATCCAGAGTACAACCGTTGAGTTTAAATTAGGTATTCGGGTTACAAGGCACGGTGGATCCCGTAAAGTGTAAGTGTGGCTGATTGACTGGGACATGTTTTCAAGGTGGTCTCGACTACTATAAACCTCTTGAGCGACTGACTCACTTCATCCATCACAGACCCTAGCGCCACAGTCGCCAGTCAACACCACCAAACACACACGTCACACAATCCCNCCCCCCCCCCCTTAATATTAAATAACACAGTACAAAAAGGTAATTAATAGTTTTCATAGGAGTTAACCTTAAAACTAATTTCTTAATGACCCATATAATACATAAACAATAGATAGGTTATGAATATACTATAAACAATACAAAGACCGTAAATAACCAATAAATAGACCCTATCTAAACTGTACTCGAAGACCCAAAGAGACTGAGCCTAATAAATAGAATGTAAACATAGACCGGCTGGTCATCTTAAGGATATAATAAACCTAGAACAATTTTATCAAAGTGAATTCACAACACTATGTCAAATTAGGTATAACTTCAAAATGTTTTAAACATCTAACTGTTAAGTTTAATACAGTCTTCATTACCTATACATTTTATTTTCCAATGACACTTAATTCATACCTGAGAGAGTTCATCATGTTTTAGTTTTACATATATCTTTTTCAATACTTTTTTTTGAACCTAGGAACCTTTTGAAAAATGACATAGGACTTATTATATATTATGTTACATCTTTATGTGCATAAAAAGCTACAAGCCCTAAATTATCTAAATAAAGTAAATACACGGTGTTCATAGGGTACTTAAAGTGCCAATTAGAATAGCAACATCTAATCCTCCCAACAGGTGTCCTTTAGAACGGACCACCCACCTCCTTCCTTAAGGATTCGATCAAGGTCAATCAAAGCACTTACAAAATCTACCCAGCAAACGGAATAAAATCCTGTTGTAGCGAAAATACCAACAAACCAAAGAAGAAAGGCCCTCCATACCTATCGTGTGGTCAAAGTTACATGTCAAGAGAAAACAAGCGATGACTGAGACGAGGGAAACCAAACTCTCCTTCTCTGCACACAGGGTTTGAGTTGTGAGATGTGAGCTCTGCGACTTGGTAATTTGGTAAGAGGGTCACCGGGGTCAAAAATTGATTAATCCCCATCAGTTCTGACCACTGGTAGTTTACTCAGGGTGTGAAGCTCGTACATGACCCTCCTTGTCACCTACTTTATATGATACTGGCACTCTTTGAGCATCGTATCTTCGGGCGACGAAGTCGCGCGACTTCTTCAACTCCCGAAACAGGACTTCCTATTTTTCCGCCATTCGCTTTGGGGGTTCTTCCTTTAAGAATCCAGAATATAACTCCAAGTGCAAATTAATAGGTGACAGCTGTTCACAACCTAATAATAATTCATCTGGAGTAGACTTGTGACTGGTGTGGAGCGCGGAGTTAAAAGCCAATAGTAGCCAATGAAATTGATGGTGATATGCTATCAAAGTGCTTTAAGGTTTATGTAACAATATATCATCTTTGATTTGGTAGTTTGGTCTAACCTCACCCTGGGCTAGATCGTTTATAATTTATCGTAGTTTGGGATCGTCCTGTTGAGTTGTCTTGATGGGTATGAAGAGTTCTGGCAACCCTGCCAGTACACCTATCACTGCTTGCTTATCCGGTGGCGACACTGGCCCCGGATATCTTCCTTGCTCTTCAGGCAGCGGCGTCGACCCACAGTTTTCTTGTTCCTCAGGCGTTGGCGTTGGTCCGGACTCTCTTCCATGCTCTTCAAACAGTGTGTTATTTTTCCTATTTGCCTATGATGATTTAATAGCCAAGACAAGCCAGAGTTGTCAGTTTGAAGCTCCAACTCATTATGCTCTAAGTAATGTCTGAACATGTTGACTCCAAAAATGATGGTTACCGCTTCCAGTTCAAAAGTAGCGTAATTCCTCTCATGGGCGTGCAATGTGCAGCTGGCGTAGGCTACTGGTTGAAATTCCCCTTTACTGAGTTGGCATGACACTACTACTAGTCTCGAAGAAGAAGCGACTTTTTGTAGAATGAATGGGTTAGTAAAATTTGCCATTTTCAATATAATAGGATGAGAAAGTTTAACTTTTAACTTTTCAAAAACTTCTTCGGCTTGTGAGCTGCACTGAAATGTACTCTTATTTTCTTTATTTGGTAAAGCGGTAAAGCTACCGATGCAAGATTGGGTATGAATATTCCATAAAAATTGATCTTACCTAAAAACCGAGTGAGTTTCCTTGTAGTGTTGGGCATGGGAAACCCGCACACAACCCGTTTACATTCGGGGTTCACCGCTACTCTTTTATGGGAAATTACGTGGCCCAAATATTCGATTTCCATCATTGCTACTCTTAATTTCTGGGATTCACCGTAAGGTCGACTTCCTGGAATCTTCTTAACACTTTTCTCAAGTGTTTTGCAAGGTCTTTGTGATTTTCAGAATAAATTACTAAGTCGTCTAAGTACGCAAACACATACTCAAAATGAATATCTCCGAATATGTTAGTCATCAATTGACTAAGCGATTGAGCCCCATTACACATCCCGATGGGTAGGAAATTGAATTCAAACAACCCCAGGGGTGTAACGATGACTATGATAGAGGAAGTTGGTAGTAGGCTTTATTTAGATCCACCACCATATATACCTTGGCCTTGTCCAGGTATTAAAAGGCCATTTCAATAGTCGGTCAAATTTCCCTTTGGCATTCAATTTGCTATAGTCTATGACCATACAATTTTTTTTTGTTTTCCTTCATTATGAGAAAGGCTGGGGATGCATAAGGACTTTTAGAGGGTCTGACAATACATTTTTTTCATCAAGTTGTGGATGTGTTGCCTAAGAACATGTAATTTGAGTGGCATGTAGTGGTAGAGTTTAGAACAAACTGGGACTTTGTCAAGGAGTACAATGTCTAAGGTGAGCACATTGGTTCTTCTTATTTTTTCACTTATTATGTCCGAATATTCACTCAATACCTCGTCAAAGCGTCCCGAGGATTCAGTCCCCACCACTCTAATTACTTCTCCTCTGTTAGGTATGGGTATTAATTCAAACTTAAGTTTGTTATTGAATTCTAAACACGCATTATTATTAGTAGGCAAATCTATTTTCATCCCTACCGTTAAAGTCACTTCCTAAAATAACTGGTGTCATTAAAGATGACACAATCAGAAATTAAATAGGCCACGCCAATCTTCCTATTTTAATGATTATTTTCACCCTTTGTTTTAAATTTAGCATTTTGGTAACAGCTGTGACACATTGTACGTCACATGGTATTGGCTGCTTGAGTCTTTTCTTTAATAGACTCTCCGTAGAACTCTTTTGACATAATATTGTTAACGGAGACTGTATCCAAAAGAGTAAAAATATTTTTCTGGCAAGTATTTATCGTCAATCCCTTTAAAGCGCCGTGATCACGGTTCCCAGGTTGGATTTTCGGCGTGGGTTGGTTGTTCGTACCACACCTACTTAAATATGTTGCTTCTCTTCAGACTCCTTACCACTTGTGTGTTTCTATTAGGGCAGTTGCGTAGTCGCGAAACAATCAAAGCATTCTCGCATGCTTGATGAGGGGTTGTTTCCTCTTCCCCTATTGTAATTGGCTTTTGGGTGGGGGGAAGACGTTTGCCTCTTGGAACTTCGCAAAAAGGACTCCACTCCTAGGCCTTGTCAGCTTTCCTGGTTTGTATATACACCCAAACTGTGGTTACTTCTAAGTTTATTTTTGTCCCCAAAATTTATGTTGTAATTTTTAATCTCTTGTTGGGCTAGCTCGAACTACGCGGCTTCCTTCACTAGCTGAGGGATGGACTGTATTCTGGTTCTAGTTAAACTTAATTTAATATCGGGTCTTAAGTTACGAAAAATACGGTTCAGCTCCTGTTCTTGCGTGAGCCCCCAGTGCCTTCTGATTAGGGTTTGTAATTCAGTTACGTACTCCTGTACTGATTACGTGGATGTTTGTATCCTACCCTGGATATCCTCTTATTTCAATTCTTGATAGCTAGTCTTAAAAAAACTAACTTTGAAGGATTTCAAAAATTATTCACAACTACACCAGTTACTTTGATTGTTTCTTAACCACTATAATCAATGTCCTTGAAAAATTTCAGGAAAGGCTTACAATAACTCACCATCTATTAGATTGTAAACGGTATTAAGTTTGTTTAACCTTTTCAAACAATCCACTGGGTCTGACTCCTCCCCAAAATGTACCCCCCCCCACTTTCTCACTATACTCAAAATGGCTTAAAGTCTTGTTTTAACAACATTTTGTGATTCTGTTGGAAGAAGATGATATATTGATTCAGCTAATATTTAGGGGTTTCTTTGATATCTATTGACGTCTCGTTCAAAACAAGAGATCCCCTTCTGGACGTCGGGGTAGCCCTTCTCCCATTGCTGAAAGCGTGGGCTCCCTATCTTACCTCCCTCTTAACGGGCTCTCTTTTTACCCCTACCCTAAGTTGCTCGCATAGTTCTACACATTTCTCTTTCACTTCTATTAATGTTGTTTTATCTATGGTTGCCTTTTCTAATCTTGATGAAAGATGTAATAACAAGGTATGGTATTTCTTTATTTGACTCAGGGTGAACTCAGTCTTATCAATTATGTACTTTAATAAGTTATGTAACTTAAGTTTTATAATAGGAACTTCTTCTGATAGCGGGGGAATTAAGGAGGCTTTCACTATCCAGGAATTTATCTCTCTTTCCTTATCCAATAGCTGAAGGAGTTGACTACGTAGCTCATCTACTGTGTCTAACGGGGCTTCTCCGCAAATATTAACTTCGTATTGGAGTTAAACTTTATACAACCTGTTTGGGTCTAAATACATGATGACTCTTAGTATATACAATTTTCGTTAGAGCCTATTCTACTATTCCGATTGTACCGAACTATAGTTTCTCTGGTTTGGATCAATCATGTCTTCAAGTACAATCATTAACTTTGTACCTTTAGCTGACAGCCTCTTCGCCCCTTTAAACACTACAAATGATCTAGCTCTAGTCAACAGTGACTGTACCCAAAAGAAGAGGTTGTTTTCTATTTTTAAGATTTTAGTTAATAGAAAATGAACACCTGACGTCTTAAACATGTCAAACGAAACATCTACACTTTGTTGGACCTTGTTTACATTTCATAATTTCTACAGAATAGTGGTCTTGGCATTAATGTGTGTACACCGTGTCTAAACTAATAGATATTAATTATTAAATGGTATGGCTACTTATTTAAAAAAAAATAGCTTTGGTCAACATAAACTTTAGCAGTATGCTACTAGAACTTTTGTAGCAAATTGAACCACAAATGTTAATGACTTTTTAATACACAAGCAAAACAAATTGTTTTAGACCAGTCCATGTTTAATATTTATTTTACTTATTAGATTAATGTTTTTATGTTCCTCCAACACTTTTGTTTAGCAAACATTTTTTTGGTGGGTTAGGGTTTGTTGTTGACTCAACCTGACCCTTTTGACGTTTAGTTTATTCAAATGGATCCTCACTGAACTTTATGTGACTTTATTCAGTGTCTTTACTATTTTGATAAAGGAAAATTTACTATTACCTCTGCACATTTTTTTTTCAGGCCAAAATATGTAAAATGGGTTGCGCCCATCTTTCCCTCAAATTAAACACTTCCACTAAAACTTTTAAGGGTAAATACTTTACATGTGCAAAAAGCATTATTTGTAGAATCTAGATTAATGTACTTAGCCTTGTCTTGTTTGCTTAAATCGAACAATATTTGAACGTGTTGTGATGTTGCTGTTGTGTCACTTTATTTCTTGCTTCTCTCTACTGCCATTGTACTGTCGGCCCCCGTAGGCCGTGGATATGTCTTGGAAGAAATAATAAGCCGTTGGGTTTGAATTATATATTCGGTTTATTGTTAATGTTACAGGGCACACGATGGATCAAGTGAAGTAGGTGGATGTGGCTGACCATGACTGACTGACTGACTGACTGACTGACTGACTGGGACACTTATACTAGGTGGTCTAGACTAATACAAATATCTCTAGCAACTGACTCGCTGTTCGCCTCAGGCAAACTCACAGATCCATCACATACCCAAGAGCCACAGTCGCCCGTCAGTGCCACCAAATGCACATGTCACACAGATGAGAATTATATTAGCAAAACAAAAAAAAATAAGGCTTACCTGATAAAATGATATTAATTTTTCGATTAACCAGTTCACTTAAAAACAATCTATTAAGACAAATAAAATTTACAAACGTCGGTTGAAAAAAGAATGTAGCTGGCTAAAAGCATTTAATCTATCACATTAAGACATAATCCATTCTCACAAAAGTCACTATTAAAACATTATAAAAACCACCTTCTAAAACTGCCTTTGACTCACAATGTCTTCTATGATAGATCATCACACTGACAATCACCTTCTAAAACTGCCTTTGACTCACAATGTCTTCTATGATAGATCATCACACTGACAATCACCTTCTAAAACTGTCTTTGACTCACAATGTCTTTTATGATAGATCATCACACTGACAATCACCTTCTAAAACTGTCTTTGACTCACAATGTCTTCTATGATAGATCATCACACTGACAACCAACCTTCTAAAACTGTCTTTGACTCACCATGTCTTCTATAATAGATCATCACACTGACAACCAACCTTCTAAAACTGTCTTTGACTCACAATGTCTTCAATGATAGATCATCACACTGACAATCACCTTCTAAAACTGTCTTTGACTCACAATGTCTTCTATGATAGATCATCACACTGACAATCACTACACTCCACAAGGTCTGTACTATAATATAAGAGTGGAACACTTCACAAGGTCTGTACTACAATATAAGAGTGGAACACTCCACAAGGTATGTACTGTAATATAAGAGTGGAACACCCCATAAGGTCTGTACTGCAATATAAGAGTGGAACACTCCACAAGGTCTGTACTGTAATATAAGAATGGAACACCCCATAAGGTCTGTACTGCAATATAAGAGTGGAACACTTCACAAGGTCTGTACTACAATATAAGAATGGAACACTCCATAAGGTCTGTACTACAATATAAGAGTGGAACACTCCATAAGGTCTGTACTGTAATATAAGAATGGAACACCCCATAAGGTCTGTACTGTAATATAAGAGTGGAACACCCCACAAGGTCTGTACTGTAATATAAGAATGGAACACCCCACAAGGTCTGTACTGCAATATAAGAATGGAACACCCCACAAGGTCTGTACTGCAATATAAGAGTGGAACACTCCATAAGGTATGTACTACAATATAAGAATGGAACACTCCACAAGGTCTGTACTGCAATATAAGAATGGAACACTCCATAAGGTCTGTACTACAATATAAGAATGGAACACTCCATAAGGTCTGTACAGTAATATAAGAGTGGAACACTCCACAAGGTCTGTACTGTAATATAAGAGTGGAATACCCCATAGGCCGTAGGTGCTTATAAAAGCTGTAAAGGTA
The DNA here is from genome assembly GCA_902151445.1 of Timema monikensis. Lineage (NCBI taxonomy): Eukaryota > Metazoa > Arthropoda > Insecta > Phasmatodea > Timematidae > Timema > Timema monikensis. The sequence goes on along the minus strand of CABFVZ010002561.1, from coordinate 60,900 downwards.
TTTTATCAAACAGGTAAATAGCAGTGGCCTATTCTTCGGGTATGCTAGTCCTGCGCAACATTTCCATAATGATATGAACTAGCTTTTTGTTTAATTCAATGGTGTCTGTGCGAACTGTATAAATATATTAATGCCTAAATTGTTAATAAATATACATGTTGTTAATTATTAATTTTAAAACTATTATTGGTTCATATTTCAAGAATACTGTGTTTTAAGTAATTCTTATTCCAGATGGCTCACAATAGGAAACCCTGGGCTTGCTACTCGAAAACCGCAAGGTAAGCTAGGGAGCCTATAATGACCTTGCCCAATGTCGAGGGGGTTGCAACACATTCCATTCCGCGCGCCCACAAGTAATTAGCCAATTAGTTCGGGTATTTACACCCCAGGTCATGCTGTTCAAGTGAAGCAAGCTAATCATAGTGCCAATTATTATTGAAAAAAGATTCAAGATTAAAATGTGTATTTATTAAGCTAATTTATTATAGTTTAGGTAAAATTATATAAAATATGTATAAATAAAAATTGAATGTAAAATAATTGTATACATAACAAGCTTTTAATTATACACTAATTAAATACATTGAGTTAAATTTAGGCATTTTGGTCACATCTATTATCATGTATTTGGCACACACATTTAACCACTCTTTCAAATGTAGGCGTTTCAGCACGGATAGCATGAGGAAAATGGGGAGGGGGAGGGGGACGAGGCTATCGCAGTTGACGGTAGTTCCTGTTTTTCTTTAGGAGAGAGGATTCGTGGAGTTTTAATAGTGTTCTTTTAGTTTTTTGTTTTACATTAACGACTTATTAGTTATTAGTCATTGTGATTTTATACAGTTATACATAAAAGAATCCCAAAAGTCAGCAGTGTGATTTCACCATTTCAAGATGATTTAGAAGGAAAAGGTAATATAAGATATTATTATTATTAGCACCACGTATTACTACCCGTTCGGGCTATACGCACTTACGCTAATGTGTAATGGTAGGGTGATTGTGAGATGTAAATGAAGGACCTACAGTTTAACATGGAATCCGAACCACGGTGGAGGCCTGACATTCCCCACATTCACAAGATGTCTTGTCAGAGGTGTAGGAAGGGTTTGGAAATCAGATAAATGCGCCGGGACCGAGGATTGAACCCCAGCCGCCAACACAGAAGTCTGACACCTTACCCCTAGACCACCAGGTCACCTGTAATATAAAATATATTTTCATATAATTTACTTAATCAGTGGCACCCCCAGCCATTTACTTTGGGGGAGGCATTCAATCATGGCTGTAGCAAGAATGAAAGTTTGATGGAAAGAGTGGGTTTGGGGTTGCACAGCTCCCTAACCTCTGAAGGCCGAGAATATTTATGAATATTAAATGCTTTTAGAAATTATTTGTAATAGTTTTATAGTAATTAAGAGATTTAAATAATGCAAGTGGTATCGCAGCTATTATTTATATGTTTTTTTCCATTGTTAATTTTGTGTATAACGGTAAACCTTTTGAATATTAGGTTTAAGCCTGGTATTAAAATATCATTCAACACATCTTAAATGCTAAATATTTTAGTTATACTTAAAATTATTTAAATTTCTATTAACATTATTTATGGTGTTGGGGAAAGAGGGTAAGGGGGTCAAATACCCCGTTTGCCCCTCTCCCCCTTGGGTTCACCAATGCTTACAGCAAAATATATGTGTAAATATCTTAGCAATAAGCCAATGACATAGTGAGAGAGTATTAATAGAAGATAATCTCCCCAATGTTAGAGCATACGCATCTAAATAACTTCTGGAGCATAAGTTCTCAAGTTGGNAGTTGGGAGACTCGTTTGTTTCCAAGCAGCATTGTGTGAAATAAGTTAGGATTTAAGAAATAGTTTCAATTGCAACGATTTGGACAATCCACCTGATTCCCTCCCATGAAGATCTGATGGACGCTTGAGCCATTTATCACTTCATTTTACTCTTATTATAACTTTTTGCTTTGTGTACTGCTAACTGTGTTCTTTTAATTACACCAGGTTAATTGAATAGGATCTGTCTCTTATGCATTCAGAAATGTGCCCATTCCACTCTTAGCCCCGACATAATTTTTACTTAAATTTCTAACCATGTAGATATCATTACAAATTGAGGACCGCCTTTGTGGTTCTGGCTACAGACTCACAGGTCCAGGGTTTGATTCCCGGTGCGTCCAAATTATCTGGGAAGCAGAACCACTTTTCTATAGGCACACAAATATTTTCCTTGAAATAATCCCTTGACGTTCTTGGACAACGGTGGTTGAGGGTCCTCGGCCCCCAAATCTCCCCTGTAACTTTTAAGAGTACAGCAAACCTATTAATTTTTCTCAGAATACGCCCCTGCTTTGAATCACCATGTCTTTTATGATAGATCATCACACTGACAACCAACCTTCTAAAACTGTCTTTGACTCACAATGTCTTTTATGATAGATCATCACACTGACAACCAACCTTCTAAAACTGTCTTTGACTCACCATGTCTTCTATGATAGATCATCACACTGATAACCAACCTTCTAAAACTGTCTTTGACTCACCATGTCTTCTATGAATATAAATAGATCATCACACTGACAACAGACATCCAACCTTGATGAAATCGACACAAGTAAAGAGCTGTTATAACGTATTGTCTGCGCTTGCGAAACAAAAAGAGATCTCGCGCTTTCGCTCAAATTGCTGTCCTGACTTCGGGATCATCACTTTCCAGAAATTACAATACGTCTTTGCGAGGGGAGGAGCAATTTTCCCTTCCACGCCCCTCCTTTTTGTCAGCAAATCTGATTGTATATATTAAGATGTCCAACGAAACTTATTGTATGCTGTCCTCGCTTCCCTATGGAGAGTTCAGGTGGCTCGAAGATGAAGAAATTGCTCGATTGGACGTGCTAAAAGTAGAGGACGATAATGTCTTCTATGATAGATCATCACACTGACAACCAACCTTCTAAAACTGCCTTTGACTCACAATGTCTTCTATGATAGATCATCACATTGACAACAGAAAACCAACTTTGATGAATTCAACCCAAGAAATGATCTGTTCTAATTGAATATAGCGTATGTGCGGGTGCGCGCACACACACACACACACACACATACACATACATACACACACAAAACAAGGTGAATGATATGTACCTAGCTTTATGCATTTATTTTTGAAGATAAAAAGTGTTTCCTTAACAAGTGAAAAATACATATACACATGTTGTTTGCTCTTTGGTTCACTTAGTGTGAGAAAACTTTACTCTCACTAATTTAGTTTTATTTAGCTTTAAACTAGTTTACACAAAACCAAACCATAATAAACTATTTTCACAAAATCCTAGTTTATCCAAGAGTACACATTTAGTATGTCTGTCGTATCCTCCCACCTTGAGGATGATCTATCCTCAACACTCTTCCTCTTCATACTACAAAGTCTCACTGGGGCAATGAGACACACAGAACAACCCTGGAAGCCAAATCAACTTCCTGAAATATGTCTCCAGGACTGCAGATAAGTAAGTTACCTTCTTGATTTATCACAAACTTTGACCACTGATCAACTCGAAGAACCCAGGATGAATCTGCACTAGAGTTTAACCACACGTCTATATATTTAGTATTGTAACATTATCTATCACTAATTGAATTAACTGTCCTCCAATGAATGCAGCCAGGAGCTCTATACGTGGGACGCTTATTTTATTTAAACACGCTATTCGTGATATTGGCTGTATTAACTGCATCGTTACTCCCTTATTGTTCTCCAATTTGAGGAAAACTGCAGCATTATATGCATCATTACTGGCATTACAAAAAACACCAGCTTGCCCAATTTTTCCAAAACAACAAAGGATCTTTAACTATGTCAGTCTTGAAATGTCACACACCCATTTTTGGAACGGCTCTATTGAACTGTCATCCAATTCTTCATCCCAATGCAATATTTTCTTCCCAAACCCTTTGAATGAAGATTTTAGCACACAAAGTCACATAAATTCTACCAAGTCAAAGTTAATCTCTTTGTTATTTTTGACAATTTTATACCACTCAGCCAGCTCATGTTCACACTGAATGTGTCTTCCCTTTAATTACTAACACAGATGAAACTTCACTTTCTCCTTTCAATGCTACCGCAGACATTTTGCAAGCCATCTTCTGTAAAGTCACATCGTCTTAATCGGTATTAACACTAGTTGCAACATTATCAACATCAAAACTCCTCAACAATTTTGTCAAAAAGGAGTACTTTTCCTCATCCGCATAGTTGTTTATTTCATTATAAAGATGATAATGAACTACTACTCCCAATATGAATGGAATACAATTCAATACAAACACTACTCAAATATGTCATGACATTTTCAAGCTGTCACAGTATTCATTCCATAATCCCTGTCTTGCCTTCCTTATATCGGCAGCTACACCAATCTTGCCTTCTTGAAACCGCATCAGCACAGATGGAAAGAACTCAATGAGGTTAGGACTAATCACTTACCACTCATTTAATTAAATAAATCCTGTAGTGTGTCAATTAGTTAGATTGAACAGCTACAAGTAAATAATTAATATTTATAATAATTTACGAAAGAAAAGGAACTATCGTAACTTATTTAATATAAACTACCTCAAAGTTTATATTCTCGGACTTGATCCAGTCTACTAAATCTACATATTGGCCTACGTTCAAACACGTGGTTGGTCAAAAATATTGTCTTTGGACAATTACTGTACTAAATATCAAAGAAGAGGTTTAATATTATTGTATTTATGAATAATATACTTTAACGCCTTGCTTTTCCCGTTGGATGAAGCTGGATAGACTTATGCATGCCTGCCATGCGGTCTACACAAAAAATAGTACAAATACATTTATATCGCAAATTCTTATGAAAATAATAGTGGATGCTAAATAATATAATTAATACAGATACATTTAAATATAAGATGCTTTAGTGGTAACTCACCTCAGCAAGATGTCTACAGATATCGTAATTCCACATTTGAAGAACAGGACGGATTCAAACATGGCCACACACACACACACATGTTTACTTAGCCGACTCTATGAAGAGAAGACTTTAGTCAAGAATCCACGCAGTGCCCTACTGCTCACCTAGCGACTCTGGCGGTCAGCCAAAGAACCTCATGATCTTCTTTTGTTTTTCTTCTATCTCCCAGATTCATTCTTCTTTATTCCCGTCTATACTTCTGAGTTGATCCTTCCCCCTTCTTTATTATGTTCGTGCCTGATTGACGGTATATAAAGGGTGATCCGCGGAATCACAATACAGAGCGGTTCTACAACACTAAGAGCGAAGGAAGGAAACTCTACCCGTCTGCAACTGAAGAGGAGGAACATGGCGTCTGGGTCGTTGGGTTCATCACCATAACCGAATCGTAGAAGGAAGGAAACTCTGCCCGTCTGCAACTGTAGAGGAGGAACATGGCGTCTGGGTCGTTGGGCTCATCACCATAACCGAATCGTAGAAGGAAGGAAACTCTGCCCGTCTGCAACTGTAGAGGAGGAACATGGCGTCTGGGTCGTTTGATTCATCACCATAACCGAATCGTAGGAGGATGGATCGTCCGATTCAACTCGACGCTAACATGGACAGTATATTTGGGGTATTTATGTATCCAGCCATCCTCGTCAAGTCCCAGGACTTGGTCTCTAATTTTGGTTAGGAGAATTTAATCTAAACTACTTCTTAATGAAATTTAAGTAATATTTATGAAAAGGACTGTGTCTCTTTTTATAGAAAAAATGTTTAGTTTTGACTTTAGTGAATGTTTAATTAACTTCAACATGCAAATTTATGTGTCCTTCAGTCTGATGGACAATCCAGGTTCGAGTTACTCTTTAAGTCAAATCCGGACCACTATATAGGTGTACTTTGACACTGTCCTTATACAAAGCCTCTGGCTTAGAAAGTATGACGATTTAGTTTTTGGATTTACAGAAATCCACAAGTTCCACTAATCTTTTGAATCTAAATTAATCATGACGCCCTGAACGTCTTGAGCATTAGTTCACTGTTATTGATGGTTACCACCAGGTTGTCAATTCTCTTTGCTTATTACAGTTCAGTAGATAGTGATACAAATTTGGTCATGCTTCACGAGATAATATTAGCTTTGGTGCTCAACCCAGGGAAATTGCATTAGTGTCATAATGGGGTCCGTGCAGATAATACTCTTTTATTTCTGCCTGTAAACAGACTGCTAATTTTGTAATGGTCTTAATAGATATTAATGTACTATTGAGTGCTCAGGCTGTACCTTAGGGGAATGAGACCTGCCATAGTATGTTGTTAGACACCTGGTCCTTAGCCATCAATTAGCTGGAAGAAACAGCTGATTATCCTACATGTTGTACGGATACCTTCTATATCTTGCTCTATCAATCAAGTTTGTTTATAAGTTACTTGTTTATTTTGCTCCATACTATTATTTAACTAATTGTCTAGTTACTCTTCTTTTAGAAATACTTCAACCTTTGGCCTGGCGACTGAACTGCCCTGATAGCCACAAGTAATTTCTCGAGTCTGATTGTTTGGAGGAAAACTTGGTATACTCAAAAACTACTACATATTGCTAAACTGTATTTTCTTGATTCTATGTTTATTGTTTACATAATAAATCTATATTGTTTTAAAATGACTATGTTCTTTATTAATATAATATAATATGTAACCCTAAAAAGGGTATGTAGGTGCAAACTCTACAATCCTAATTGCTGGGCTGATGAATCTAAAACCGGTCGGATGCGTGTTGTAACCCTTTATTCCTTAACAACAGCTCGGTGGAGCAAATAATGACCACTGATAACAATTCCTTCCTGTAACCATACACACAGCAGGTTATCATGTAGTTCCTAAATGCCTAATAGCTTCATTTTCCCAGGTGTAACATCTGTTCTACCATCGCCGATGAATTTCACAACGCCCTGCATCATTCATCAAAATTGTGCTAATAATGTGGTCCATCGTTTCAACTTGTCTTTCTTTCTTTCTTTGACCTCATTTCAGTAGGATCCTGAATCCTAGCTTCTTTCACACCCAGTGAGGTGAAAACGGTTGCCAGATTTGTACAATCTTTATCCGTATCCTTAGGCACTTTACCCATCAAAGTCTGACCTAGATGAGTCCTGATAGCAACCAAACCATTTTCACGCTGAAATTTATTCCTGGTAATAAGTTTACTGGTAGCATCGACTCCGATCAACACTTCAATAAGCCCTTCTCATTCACTATCAGAACATTGTTCTTTATACTATGGTCCTTTTATGCACATGTTGTCTTCAATAAAAATATCTTGATCCAATGCTTATAGATTGCAGACATATTGTTTCAACAAATATTATGTAGCTATTATGCAACCTTTCTCCCATACAGATGCCACTGAAAAGTGAATGCCTCAATACTTCTTTTCTCCTAACATTGTAATCTATTTTTTCTACCACACTAGAACTAATATATGCTCGCTGACTCCCTGCCTCAACTAATACTCATACTTCACATTCTCCACCGAGCCTTATTTTGCAACAGTGCCTACACATAAGAAAGCCTTTTTTTAGTGTGCTTGGATTTGCATTTTAAATCTAGGTAACTTTTTGGTTATCTTATTATTTTGCATGTAGACAATGTTTATTATTATTTTTATTTTTTTAATAGTAAGTTTAACACTGAACTATTTATTTTGTTTTTCAGTGCAACAATGCATCCACGTTGGAGATCCACTGTTAGCATTCTTCAATTTGCATCTTAAATTTAGTTTTTTTTTCTTTTCCTGGTTTTACATGTAGATTATGTTTATTTATTTTTTCCTTTGATAATAAATTAAAACAATTTCCTTTAATGCCCAATGCAATATTTGATAGTAAATCCAAACTATTATTTTGAGGTTCACTGCAACAATGCCTACATATAGGAGAGCCACTATTAGTGTGCTTGCATTTGTGTCTTAAATTTGGTTATGTTTTCAGTAATGTTATGCTATTTCTTGTGAATTAGGTTTATTTAGTTTTTTTTCTTGGTACTACATCCAAAGCACAATTTTATTTAGTGTGATAAGGCTCTTACTTAGTGTGCTTATTTCAATTTACCTCTTTTTTTCTTTTTCTTAGATAGTAAATCTATACATTTTATAATACTCAAAGGTTTGTATGTGGCGTTTTACTTTTTTCTGATTAGTATTAATGATATGAATACCAAATAATACATTTATAGAATGTTTTGTCTTTCAGTTTGTTGCCAGTAAACTCTAAAAGTACTCAATGGATCGAGACAGGACTTCTAGTGTTGTACTCCTTATTTTTCATCATGCTATCTCACCAGTGAGCAAAGTAGTGTCAACCAAACTGGGTGTTCACTGCCCGTGAACATTCACCACGGCTAGTATTGCAGGTGATATGTGTGATCAGAAGTGGAGAGAGGAAGGGAATGGGAATGAAACTTCGTGCGTACACTTACAAGTTTCATTCTTTTCTAGCATTTGAAGTTGTCAAATGTGCTCATGTATTGTTTAATGCGAGCGAAACCACAGGGAAATGCTAGTTATATATAAACTAAAATCAACTGTGGAGGAAAATAATTTATATACTAGTGATATTTACTGATTTAGGTGAAAATGCTTTGATCAATTATGGAAAACATTATTTAGAAGATAACTTGAAAATGTTAAATCAAAGTGAAACACTATAAAACATGGCAAAATATGCATGCATATTGTTGTGGCCTGATGTATAATATATCATAATTAAAGATTATAATTTTACTTGAGGTATTTAAAATGCATGTTCTGAGCCGAATGATTATATCAGCACATGAGAATTTATGTATTTTGCCAGGAAAGGTATTTTCACATACCTTCCACGGTTCCTTTGCCTGCCAAAATGAACATAGGACCAATGGAGGCACCTGTGACAACCCTCCAAACCATATCCAACTATTCATATTTACACTAAAGAAACAAAGTTATTTATCAGAATATTCACTGGGATGGAATTTAGTCCTATTTTGTTTTTCCGTTGTGTCTTAGTACATGGTTGGGTTGTACGTACAATAATTATGCTAGGGAAATCATTATGTAGAGGAAAACACTCTCAGCAGACACAACCAAGATTCAACCCCCTATCCTCTGTATAGTTTATTGCAAGAGTGACACATTAAACTATGTGGCCATCAAAGCAAGTAACCAATTTTATATGTTCTCTTATAAGGGATCATTTTTTTTTTATATAATTAATATGTGGAAAGTTACCAAACTACTTTCACACGTAAACATAAAGAAAATGTTGTGCAGAAAATAAGCAGAATCTTTAGTAGGTTCATGGACATTCCTGGATAGTTCCTCTAGACTAGCGGTTTATTCCCAGTACTACGTTGTGAGAAGCCAAACAAAACAAGCCCATTAAAGTTGGAACAAGACAGGGCCTCATCAAATCAGACCAAGTCCAGCCAAAAGTAGAACAGATCTAAACAGTAGTTGGAGGAGTGGAAACACTGGTTCAAGCCCATACAGACAGCACAAATGTGAACTCTAGGCATCAATTAACATTTATTATTTGATTATGTAGCATCACATCTTACTACTCGTTTGGGTTATAAGCTTAAATACTAATTAAGTTAATGGATTAGGAATTAGGAAGGTTGAATTTAGAGGAAGTGAATCCACATTTGCGTGGAAGGAGAGTGGAAAACCACTAAGGAAAAACCACCCCCAATTCACCTGACTGAGATTTGAACCTTCATCTCCTCGTCCTCGGCAGTGAAGCTCAACACGAAACTAGTGTGTTAGGCAACTATGCCACCATAGTGGGTAGGCATCAGTGGCGCAGGAACTAGGGGGTACGGGGGTAAATTTTACCCCCCCAAGAAATGGAGGGGGGTAAAAAGTATCATTTTTACCCCTCCGCTCTCAAACAAATATAATAAAACTTTTAGATACTAGAAAGATCTTGTTGAGGCAAGATACACAGTTCACTCTAAGGTAACATAATAAAATTAAAATATAATCCTGTTTCGAGTGGTTTTATTGGCGAGTCCTGACCTATCGTAGGTACTGCTTAGTGCTTGGGACAGCAATCACCAGTCTCCAACACGCCCTTCTGCTAGGCGCGACAGTGCTGCTATGTTACTTTACAAGTCCACTTGTGACTTGTGCCAAAGTCTTGGAGGGGGAGGGGTTGAGCCAGAAGAGAGGTAGGGGTTGTAAATACCGTCTGGTATTCACTCATTCACGTGGGGAGTGGTGACTTGAGTGTGTCATCAGACAACAAAGATACGTTTGTTTTTTTACTGTTACCTTACGTCTTACGAATTGAAGTGGACAATGAAGAGATCTCATGATGGGAAGATAACAACCTTCTTCAAAGCCAAGCAGAGACAATCAAAAGAACAATGTCCTGGTAAGTTATAACAATGAATTAAAACTGATCAATAAATTATTATCATCTCTTAGAAAGATAATTCCATTTCAATTGGTCACTAAAATTATTCTTTTATATATACAGAGCCTAGAGAAAGTCTAATAATAAAATTCTGATTTTGAGTTTCAAATAAAATATTTTTTATATCTTTTATAGATCGCTTATACTTCAATAAATTTTTTTTATATATATATCGCAGGTGCTGACGATTGCAATTTACTGCAACATCAAGATGGAACCAATGAAACTTTTGCAACCAGTTCCGGAGATAAAATATCACTATCACAGTTTGAAGCCAACAATGTAGAAGCAGCGGGACATTCCTCAAAATTTGGTACTCATAAAATGATTTAATTACTATACACTTACTCAAGTACAATCAGGGGGCGCACCCACGGGGGTAGCTTTGGGGTCTGAAGCCCTCCCCCAGAAGTTAAGGATATTACAAAAATATTATTAGCATTATGTTCCGTCAATTAATCAATTATATTTTTTAATTATATTTATTATAAATTAAATTTGTACAGTAATTAGGGCTTTTCAAAGGATTACTTTTTTATGTGGATTTTAATTTTACTGTTAATTTTCACTTAAATGAAAACTGGACCTGTGATGATGTAATCTTTTCTAGAAATGGTTAAAGTATTTACTCTTTGTACATAGAGTTTTGAAGTGGGTACAGTACTTGAAATTATTATGTTAGAGCAATTATGTAAATACTATTGTATCAGCAGTTGAGATATTAATATATGCCCCCACCCCCACCAACTGCAAATCCCGGGTGTGAAGAAGAATGTGTAAACACAGACCTGTTAACCAGTGGCATACACAGTGACAGAGGGTAGGCCGAGGATCCGCTTTTGGTACAAATTAGCTAAAATATTATCATTTACATACTTAGATTTAAAAAAATTTCACGGGGGAGAAACCCCTGGAACCCCACTTTTTAGGGGGCATCGCTGAATCTCTATCTTTCTTACCCCCCTACTTCAAACAAAATTTCCAAATATTAGAGTAATTGAAATATATAATGCTGCAATTATGAAAATTATTATGTAAAAATCCCCCCCTCCCAGCTTAAAATTCTGGGTGCGCCCCTGAGTACAAATGCAATCGAAAGATATCTGAAGAAAAAGGTGGGGTGTGGGGTATGTACTACTGCTAGAGCCTCGTACGCACTTGATGTTTGGATTTGGATTACCAGAGAAATCTATCTCACTACGAAAAAAAATCATTTTAAAGGTTTTATAAATTAGTCTATATATTATTACTTATTGCTTCTAAAATGTTAAAATGTATTACATTATTTTGTTAGCTGTTTGGTTGATTAATATTTTAATGAAGACTACTATTTTTGGTTAATAATTAACGTCAGAATGACCAACTGCGTGTAACTTAGGAGAATACGATCAGGTTTAGGTCTGCAGAATATATTATTCGTACTATTTCTTCAGACGTTATATTTTTTTATTTCAAGCACTTCTATTTAAAACTAATAATTAATCAACATAATTATTATTCAGTGTGCCATTGAACCGATTAGATACACTGGCCCACCTAGGGCTTGGTTGTAAATATAATGATAGTTATTTTTTTCAATTACAATAAAAATATATTATTTGTGTTGCAGGTTTAACATATAAGCAGGGAGATTCTACTAGGCCTCAGGCTCATTCACAGGAGTGCATCAGGTCAACACCTTATTTTAGTTCTTCTCCTGGTCCCAAAATAAATGCTGAGAGTTTCACCCTGCATGAAAGCTCCTCCAACAAGATGGATACAAGTGCAAGTGAAGGGACACAGCCTAAACCATCTGCTGCAGGTACTCGTAATTTTTCTCGGATTGGAGAGGGTCCATGCCACCTACCCATCACAAGTCCTTATGTGGTTTCTGGTAAGAAATTTCAATTTCAAACAAAGTGGTTTACCCGATTCCCATGGCTTCATTTTGACAATGCATGCAATGGAGTTTTGTGTTATCCTTGCTGCTAAGCCGTGAATTTGAACTTAATTCCAGACAAATTAAAAAAAGTGGCATTAGTTTCGGATTTGGTAAATGGAAAGGGAATTGTGAAATGGAATAAAGCTGTAGAAAAGTTCACCGCTCATATGAATAGCCCTATTCATAAAGAAGCTCTAACAAAACTTGGAGGGTTAAAATTAGTATCAGTCAATGCTCAACTGTCATCATTAGCCAAACAACAGCAAGCAAATGCTAGAGTAGCATTGAAAGCCATAATGGAATCAATAAAATATCTTGCTCGCCAAGGATTAGCTCTTCGTGGACACATAACAGAGAGTGGGAATTTGTTTCAACTAAATGAACTGAGGAAGAACGATATCCCCGAACTAAAAGAATTTCTGTTACGAAAAAAGAATTATTGCTCTGATACAATTCAAAATGAGATTCTTGAGTACATGGCTCACACAATTCTGCGTGAAATCATAGAAGAAGTTCATGAAAGCAAAATTTTCAGCTTGATTGTTGATGGTACGACTGATACGAGTGGACACGAACAGGTATCAATATGTGTCAGAATACTGAATAAATATGAACCCGAAGAGTTGTTCCTTGGTTTGTATGAATGTGCCAGTAAATCTGGCAAAAGTGTATCAGACCTCATTCTCGATGTGCTGTTACGCTGTGGACTATCGACAGAAAACCTCAGAGGGCAATGCTACGATGGTGGTTCTAACATGAGATCTGCCTGCAAGGGTGTTCAAGCACTAATGAAAGAGAAGCAGCCTCTTGCACTCTTTGTTCACTGCGGAAGCCATAGCCTCAACCTAGCTCTTCAGGATACGACCAAATCCATCCCTCTAATACGAGATGTACTATCTTGGACGAATGATGTGGGTGTAATGATAAGGGGTTCACCCAAAAGAATGGCATCTTTTGAAGACATTAAGGCCTCTGAAGGTAGCACTATCCATGGTTGCCCACGCCCTCTTTGCCCAACCAGGTGGACTGTGAGATGCATTGCTATTCACACCATTTTGAATAATTACTCATTTGTTCTTTCATGTCTTGAGGAGTTGGCAATGTCTAAGGATGACTGTGCTGCCAAAGCCCGTGGGTTACACGATTATTTTTTAAAAGGGTCTGTATATTTTTCACTTCTTGTTTGCATCAATATTTTCGAACCAACAGAAAAACTAAGTCTGATACTGCAAAGATCATCACTTACACTTACTGGAGCGAAAGAAGCAGTAAGTACTGTACTTGAAGATCTCAAGACAAAGAGGAATGAACTAGAGTTCGAAAATTTGTGGTCACAGATGCTGAAGAAAGTGGAAGAGTTTGATCTTGAACCACCTTCTTTACCCCGTGTTCGTCGTGTTCCTAGAAGACTCGAACACAATGAAACACAAACAGAAGGTCACACATGGGCCAGTCCCAAAGATAATATTAAGTCGGTATACTATGAAACCTTGGACACAATCTGTGGAGAAATTGAATACAGGTTCAACCAACCAGATTTTCAAGAGTACTGCATGTTGGAGAAAATCTTACTCTCGAAGTCAAATGAATTTACTGAACCCACGATGAAAGTTTTCAACAAAAGAAGTATTTGCCCCAAAGTGCTGAAAACAGCATGTTCACTGAATTTCAAGGCCTGCACGAGGAAACACGAAGTTTATTTCCTCACACTGAAGAGATTTTGAAAACTCTGATAGTAATACCAGCTACATCAGCTACTGCAGAAAGAAGTTTTTCAATGCTTGGACGCATAAAAAACTATCTTCGCTCTACGATGAGGCAACGTAGACTAAATCACCTGTGTCTGCTTAATGCATACCCTGAGAGACTCGACAAACTTTACATTGCGAAACTAGTTAGTGGTTTTATAGCTAGTAGCAAATATAGGGCAAAGGTGTTTGGAAACGTACTTTAATTTTGTTGTTTTTAATCATTTTGAGTTGAGCAGCATCAGATATATTTTTTCTTAATTAGTTTTGTGTGTATTCATTCTAATGTTTGGCATGCCCATAATTAATGAGAAAAAAACACATTTGGACTGTTAAATATTACATTTTATTGGTCTTTTTTAAATCTAAAAAATGTTATTCCCTATAAAAGCCCATGATTATATTTACCCCCCCCCCAAATAAAAACGTTCCTGCGCCACTGGTAGGCATCATTAAAAATGTACAGAAATATATTATCTTGTGGGGCACTCCAAATTACAGAAAATTTCAGAGTGGTATGCCTTTCATAAAGTTTGGGAACCGTTACTCTAAAATAAACAATTTTTTTTTCTTAAATTAATCCATACCTGATATAAACAAAGATTTTAATACACACAGAAATATATCAAATTAAAAGCACAGTAGCTGTTGAAGCCTCAAGCTAGAGCAGTGTTCCATCATAACCTATAAGAAGTTATTATGAGCAGCAGCTGTGCATCGCCTGCATTTCTTATTTGATCAAAAGCATTTTGGTTTAACCAAATTACTAATGGTTTGGATGAAATGTTTCCAAATGTTTAAGAAGTAGGCACAGAAAAAGAACTTCAACCTTTAATATTACTTCAGAAAAAATAGCTTATACTTTTATATTTATAATTTACTGTACAACCGTTGGACTAAGTGTGTAATCATTTTCTGCTGTCACGGCGGCACAAAACAAAACAATGTGCCGCAAAAACATAGGACTTTTTAAGTGTATCGTGAACTTAAAAAGTTTGAGGAACACTATTCTAGTTAAAATTCTCTTAACATCTTGGTTTAAATTCTTTGTTTAGACTTCAGGGTCAATTTGTTGACATATGAGGTACTATGAAATGTATTATTACCAGAGAAAGTCTGTAAGCTAACATCTTTATTCCCATAGAAGAACAAAGCATCACACTGGATATCAATATACTTGGTTCTGGTTTGAAATTTTGCAGAACAAATGTTTGATTGGTTTGGATTCATTGTCCAATCAACAAAATAGTAGTCTGAATAGATCATCACTTCCTTTTCACAAAGATATGCCACAATTGCATCATTAACCTATATGAAACAAAATAGAACGGTCACATTTAAGTAGCTTACAATCAACATATTCATTGGAAATATTTATTTCTTGTATATTAACCCTCAGGTCAAACTTTATTTTTCTGTCCTTTTTGATTGTTTACGGCAGTAATCGAATTATTTGTTACCTTGGCTCAAACAAAAACTGTGACAAAATGTCAAGGTTGTAAGTTTTAGGGATGTGGAGGGTTGAATTTAGAGGAAGTGTACCCACATTTACATGGAGGGAGAGTGGAAAACTACTTAGGGAAAACCACCCTCACTGGATTAAAACCATAATCTCCACGTCATAGGCTAGGCTATTGTGTGAGAGAGATAGCTTAAATATTGCGGCCACAAAGGGAGTTAAGTTATAATTAAATTTAGTGCATTCAATTCAACTTTTTTTGTAATAAACAAACATACAATCATTCATCCAACCATTATTGTTCCTTGCTACTTTGCCATATTGCCTGTGAGTATACTGATAGATTACATTTAGCATTTCACATTGTTTTCAATGAAAGCACTCTCTTTCTATTTCACATTACACTCCCCAAACAATATTCTGAGCAAAGAACTAGATATGCTCTAAGCTTGATAAAAATGTGCAATATATTTATTTATTTCACTAGTGTGATGAGCTAAAAGACTTGCATATCTTCACATTCTGTAAATATCTTTCCGCTATACGGACAATAGATATCTACTTACCCTGAACTCAGCTTGTGTGAACAACATTTTGTTTACATGTCCAAAACTTATTTCAACTCACATAATTTTACAATTACTCGATGGTGTGATATGGTCCATTCAATTCAAACCAAGAGGTCGAGCCATTACGTGATTTTCTCCTTCCACCCAATAAGAGGCTCGTTTCCCCTCCCTGTTTGCCATTATGAACGTACATATTCTGAAGCTAAGGCCACAGAAGTGATCACTTACTATTCAACCAGAAACATATGAAGACCTTCTCTTAGAGTGTGACGTGTGACATTACTCTTTGGTCATGTTAGAGACAGTATCGATGGTATCACCAATGAGGTTGACAGATATATCAACACGGTAAAAGACTAGGTTGTATTATATATTTGTAACGTTTGTAAACAAGGACCAGTTATTACATTTCTTAGCCACCACTTCAGTAAATATCATTTGTGTAACTTAAATGATGTTGGCTAAGAAATCATCTATGCTTTGCTTACTCACATGTAATTGTATACTTACTCATGTTTCATGTACACTTTCAACGTGTTCATACTTTAATAGAAATTTGAATAGTGTCAACTCAATTTGATTTTTAGGAAAATAGCTCTGTCTTTATTTATTATTATTTGTTTTGATCACTATTGTGTAGGGGGACTTTCAGGATGTTGCCTGTTGTGCCGAGACTTTGTATTCACTTTGCCTCTCGGTCTTTGTTAGTCTTATTGTACCTCACACGGTCCCACGATCGCACACTTGTTGATCCATGGTAACTACGCACGTGTTGTGTAAATACAACCCCTTTTCACATCCTTCGCTCGCAGTCTTCTCGTCCACATCCACCCATCGCCATCTTCTATTCTCACTCTCCTTCGTTTTCCACACCCAGTCTTGCCAATCTCACGCAATAAGTTTAGGTGAGTCTCTTAACAGTCTAGGTATTCATGTAATAGCTTATTAGAATGGTTGGAACATGCATATTCAAGTCCTTGTTTCAAAATTGCCACAGAGAAGAGCTTATGTTATATTTTTCAGGGTTTCTACAGTATTTGTAAAAAATTCTCCCTGACTATTTTCCCAAGTTCCCTGACCAACTTTTCACAAAATGTCCATTATAATTTTACAGTATATTATACATGTGAAACATTAATCTAATTACAATTATTTCGGCCTCTTTCTCCCCTACAGCCGACCTTGCCTCCCCTCTCATGGAAGAATAAGAAAGCAGATGTCTTGCCAATCAGTTCAGGGAAAGTTATGGAAAAACAATAAAATATATCTAACCCTATCAAAAAGTAAAGGCTGACATTCATCTGTAATTGTCTTGGAGAAAGCTGGTTTACACTTCAGGAATTGATCAAAGGCTGCTTGCTCTTCTAAGTATCCCTACAAGCTTTGTTTTAGGAAGCTTTTCTTCTTAGAGAAACTTAACAACATAGCCCCAAATTTGTAATGNTTTGTTTTAGGAAGTTTTGCTTCTTTGAGAAACTTAATAACATGGTCCCAAATTTGTAATGCCCTTTGAAAGCACTTCGCATTCTCTAACCAACGCACACCACAGAACTTCAATGGAAAAGTTGTACACCCTGTCAACTGGGTGAACAATGCTCGACGAGCTGGAGAGTCAGTGAACAGGTAGTACATGTGACGCAATAAGCTACTTATATCCCAATCAACAGACTCCACTCCTGTTCTCAAGGAACCATGAACAACATGAAGCCCAGATTTAGCAAACTACATACTTCATTGTCTGTGACAGATCTGACGTGTTCCAGAAGAAGTGTTATAAACTTTAAATTGACATTTGGGCCATCCATTGACACTTGTATCAACTTAGAGAGTGGAAGAGGAGAAATACCATCCACGAAGTGCTTAGTTAATTCTTCAGCGGTGCTTCTATTGAGAAACACACTGTTTAAGTAATGATTGACAACTTGATGATTTTCCTTGTCCCAGAATCTGATTACAATGTCCATTTGTCCTCTTTGGATAACTTTATTCAACGCCTCATCAAAACAAATTACAAAGTTGTTACATGATTTTAGGTGGGCTAGTAAATTGTTCTGAAAGAATGGAGCAAGCCATGCACAATGAAGTATTCAGCCTTGTCTTCACCAAGAGTAAAGCCACTGGCAATAGAACACTCGGGAAACACCAACTGAAAAATTGTACTTAAATTATTGCAAGAATTGAAATACATTTTATTGTCAACAACTTGCAAAGCCCAAATGACTTCCGCCTTAGTTATAGCTCTCTTTTATAACAAAAGTGTTATGGTTTCTTCGAGGCACTACACTAATTTCACTTTCGGCAACACCTTCCATCTGTGGCTTTACAATTTCCGATGAAACAGAAGTGTGGCATGAACTGTCATATACCTGACTTTTTTTAAGCTTCCCTGACTGGTTTCTTCCTCCCAACTTTCCAGACCGTTGGAACCATGTATTTATGTGTATAAGCTTTGTGTAAGCTAATTGTAAACTGGGAGAACACCTACATTTTATGTGCATTATTTGCGTTTAATATGAGTTCATATTATCGTCAGTTTCGGAATTAATCCATTGTGATTATTAGTTGTTAGCTTGGAACCATGTAGTTGGTTCAAGTTCCCTTGTAACTTGACTATATTGTTTAACGATATTGATTGTTTATAATGTTGGCTTGATCACTTACCATTGTGGTTTGCAATTTATGGTCTAAACTGTTTCTTTGTCCTCCCAGGACAAATTACAATCTACAGGTGTGGCATCTAAAGGGGAGAGTCAAGTGGTAAAACACGCTTCATTAAAATAATTTTAGAGTAATCTAACCACATTTCCGTGGGAGAAGAGTGTGAAACCATTTATCCTCAGTAGACCCAACCAGGATTCAAGCCCTGACCTTATAGCCATAAGCAGGCCAGTATAACACGAGACTGATGCCTTAAGACTGTTCAGCCAATGGAGAGGGTAATATATTCTTACCAAACCATAAGTTTCTGAGGTATAAAAACAAACGCATGCACATGAACACACACGCATGCACACATATTTATGGAGTTCTTTGAAATTTAAATTCATTGATTTCTAGATAAAAGAGTGAGACAATCTGTGAGGTGCATTGTTCCTTTATTTAGATTTTTAAAATGGGTCAAATATTTTTACCAAGCAATCTAAAACAGCTTGAAGACAAATCTTATTACAATTCGATCTGGACCAAACTGATTACCAACTATTATAATCCAATAGAACGTTCAAATTTGAGGTGAGCTTTGTAGGCGAGTATTAAAATTGTAATTAAAACTTAGTAGTCCCAGAGTCAGAAGGTTTCATTCACCCCAGCGAGCGCAAAAGCTTTGTGATTTTTTGTGCTTATATATGGCACAAGTGTCTCAGAAATTCCAGTGGTGGAGGGCTGCATGGTGATGTCATCAATATGGCTGCCATGCTATTTTGTAGTTGCCACATATAAATATGCATAACTTCTCAACTATTTATGCTACAGGGATGAATATTTTTCTAAAATGTTTAAAAATTAATGAAAAATATATTTTGTAGTCACATATTTTTTTGTTAACTCCATTAGTATTTGATATAATTTCATTTGAATGCATAAAATCAGTGTCCACATTGACTTTATGTGACATTTAACCATGATTTACTCAAAAACTATACAACTTTCGAAAAAACAAATAAGAATAAAAAAGTTGCATTATTTAATAAGAATTATATAAATGTCTATTAATAACATGGTCGACCAACTACCAGCCATTACTTTATATTCAGATAAATGGTCACACTTGAAAGGAATGACTAGCTGGAGAAATCAGAGGACTAGTGTGAGACGAGTTTTCTCCCTACATTGTTGGTCATCCTGACACACCTGTTGCTTTGGGGAGATTCTTATGGGTCGGACAACAACTACACACAGCTTGCAACCTCACACCTTTTGTGTGTCCTTGAATTCTCGATTAGATCAAGTGATACAACGATTTTGGTCCTTAGAAGAAATACCTAATAAACCAGTTTCGAGTCAAGAAGAAATATGTTGTGAAGATAATTTTGTCAAAACCCATTCTAGAGATGGTACTGGTCACTATTCAGTAGCACTGCATTTTCAACAAAATCCTCTTTCTTCAGAAGATACTCGCTCTGGCGCATTAAGGAGACACAAATATCTTGAAAAAAGACTACAATCAAGAGCTGATCTTAACAAAGAGTATTGTGCTTCTATGAAAGGTCACATGCCATTGGTTCCTAGCATCAATGCTTCTGTACCATCATATTACATTCCCCATCATTGTGTTTCTACACCTGATAGAACTACTACTAAGTTAAGAGTTGAATTCAATCCTAGCTTTAAATCTACATCTGGACTCGCGCTTAATGATACCCTAATGAATGGGCCCAAGCTACAGTTTGACATTTTTGAAATTCTACTTAACTTGTGTGTTTATCTTGTGCCACTCATGTCAGACATCAAGCAAATGTACCGACAAATAGGGATCCACCCTGAACATCGTTTTTACCAACTAATTGTTTCTGGGTCCTTTTTTGCCTCGGAGGGGTGCATGTTTGACTATCTATTCAGATTGTGGCACCAATTTTGTAGGTGCTAAAGCTGTCCTTGACCGTTTGTACACACTATTTAACTCGTTAGAATATAACATTGTTTTGTCTGACAAAATAATCTATTGAGGTATAGAGTATCTTAACCCCACCTCCTCACGTTGGAGTGAGATCTGTTAAGACTCATCTATTTAGGGTTGTAGGAGAACAAGTTCTTACATTATAAGACTTTTATACCTTTTTAGTTCAAATTGAAGCAATCTTGAATTCTTGTCCATTTTGCATCATGCCATCTATTCCTGATTATCTAACTGCCTTTACCCCCGATAGTTTCTTATCATTTCACTCCTACAACATTTTCCAGGTACAGATCTAATTGACTTTCAAGATGGAAGCTCATCCAACGCTTGATGCAAGACTACCAGAAAAGATGGCACCTTGGAATATCTCCACATGCTTCAACAACAAGGAAAATGGAATACACCTCTTACACCAAATGAAATAGGTACCATTGTTATAATTAAACAAGATAGTCTTCCTCCTTTAAAATGGCCAATTGGAGTAATTGAAACAGCTTTTCCAGGCCAAGATGGCATTGTTAGGGTTGCGTCTGTATGTACTGTTAGTGATACTTATAAGTGGGCCTTTTGTGAAGCTTTGCCTGCTTCCTACTCAATAACTCCTCTTGAAATGAGTTTGTATGTTTGGTATTGGTTGTAAATTAATTATTTTAATTTTAGTTTTTATTATAGTCCAAATGTACAGTCCACTTCTTGATAATTCTGACTACTAGAATGTTCTGTTTCTTCAAAGTAAGCTCATAGCTGTGGTTTCTCTGTGGAGTAAGCAACATAGATTACATTTTCACTTCTGACAAGTGGTTTGTGTTCTATTATCAGTCACACAATGCTAAAGAAAAATAAATGGTACAACAAAATTGCACAAACTATCTCATATTGTGTATTTTGGATTAAAAGGAAATTTTCAAAAATAAGTTTTTAGTAAACTACCCTAAAATCAGTTTTTCTCATAAAAATAAACACATCATCTTGTTAATCCCACTAATCACTCTTTATTTATACATGTTAAGCCAAATTGTTCAAATATATTTAACGAAATTCAAATTTTCAAAAATAAAAATGTATTTTTATTTATCATGAAATACTATTATCGGATTCACATTTTAAATTTAATCTTCAAAGTTAATATCTACAAGATTTAAATTTTCTAAAATTTGTTGTAAGTGAACAACCCATAAATTAATTTATTTTTGAAGAATAAAGATACATTATCAATGATATGTAAAATATGCTTCCAATACCAATTAAAAAAACAACAACCAAAGAACATAATTATAAAGTAGTTGTAAAAAGATACAGGTATGGGAGGGGAAGGTTGAATGGTTGTTACTAACCCACCCTTCATGACCAAAATTACCGCTGTGTAAAATAAAAAGCTTTAAAATGTGTCACTAGAGTTGAGCGACATAGACCTCCTTTGTCAAGGGTAAATACAAGGGTCATTTGGTGCAAAGCAGTAGTGGGTGAAGCTAACTAGATACAAAATTATGATATTCGGTTGACATCAAGTGAATTCGACGTGTGACGATTTGTTGAAACCATTAAGAGGCCTTGGTATGTTCTCATTCCCACCCCTACTCATCCTTAAGGAGCCCTGGTTGCTTTCAGATCCTGAAAGTGTTAGTTTTTAGCAGCTTGGGTTCATTATTTATTTTTTTCAATCCAACAAATTTTCTTCAATGTTGGTTTTGCAAAATAATAGAAAGTATATGTAAAATACATTAATAAAATATGTACCTTGTCAAAATTACAAACCTAAAATTATCTTATTTCAGTAACATGAAATTATATGCTTTAAGAAACACCTCTTTTAACTTGCCCTTAATACTTTGGGTTAACAGTTATTAGCACTGCTAAGCAAATCATGGTATGTAGCTTTTATAAATGTAATATTGTTAGTATTAGTGAAATAAGTGATGCACATTCTGTTCTTGTACTGAACCAATTGGTCTGGACATTTCCAGAGAATGGGAAGAAGGAAGTAAGAAGAAAAGATGGCTCTAAGTGTAAAAAATGGAATAAGGGTGGGTTAGAGAAATAATTAAAGAACAGCGGAGAGATATAGGAAGAATGGTGTGGAGATAGAGAGAGAATGGTGGAGATAGTGAGAGAATGGTGGAGATAGTGAGAGAATGGTGGAGAGATAGTGAGAGAATGGTGAAGAGCTAGTGAGAGAATGGTGGAGAGATAGTGAGAGAATGGTGGAGATAGTGAGAATGGTGGAGAGATAGTGAGAATGGTGGAGAGATAGAGAGAGAATGGTGTGGATATAGAGAGAATGGTGGAGAGATAGTGAGAAAATGGTGGAGCGATAGAGAGAGAATGGTGGGGAGATAGTGAGAGAATGGTGAAGAGCTAGTGAGAGAATGGTGGAGAGATAGTGAGAGAATGGTGGAGATAGTGAGAGAATGGTGGAGATAGTGAGAGAATGGTGGAGATAGTGAGAGAATGGTGGAGATAGTGAGAGAATGGTGGAGATAGTGAGAGAATGGTGGAGATAGTGAGAGAATGGTGGAGATAGTGAGAATGGTGGAGATAGTGAGAATGGTGGAGAGATAGTGAGAGACTGGTGGAGAGATAGAGAGAGAATGGTGGAGAGATAGAGTGAATGGTGGAGAGATAGTGATAGAATGGGGGAGAGATAGTGATAGAATGGGGGAGAGATAGTGAGAGAATGGAGGAGAGATAGTGAGAGAATGGGGGAGAGATAGTGAGAGAACGGGGGAGAGATAGTGAGAGAACAATGGAGAGATAGAGAGAATGGTGGAGAGATAGAGAGAGAATGGTGGGGAGATAGAGAGAATGGTGGAGATAGAGAGAGAATGGTGTGGATATAGAGAGAATGGTGGAGAGATAGTGGGAGACTGGTGGAGAGATAGTGAGAGACTGGTGGAGAGATAGTGATAGAATGGGGGAGAGATAGTGAGAGAATGGGGGAGAGATAGTGAGAGAATGGGGGAGAGATAGTGAGTCGGGGGAGAGATAGTGAGAGAACAGTGGAGAGATAGAGAGAGAATGGTGGAGAGATAGAGAGAGAATGGTGGGGAGATAGAGAGAATGGTGGAGAGATAGAGAGAGAATGGTGGGGAGATAGAGAGAATGGTGGAGAGATAGTGAGAGAATGGTGGAGTGATAGAGAGAGAATGGTGGGGAGATAGAGAGAATGGTGGAGAGATAATGGTGGAGAGATAGTGAGAAAATGGTGGATATATGAGAGAATGGTGGAGAGATATTGAGAGAATGGCGGAGAGATAGAGAATGGTGGAGAGATAGAGAAAGAATGGTGGAGAGATAGAGAGAATGGTGGAGAGATAGTGAGAGAACGGTGGAGAGATAGTGAGAAAACGATGGAGAGATAGTGAGAGAACGGTGGAGAGATAGAGAGAGAATGATGGGGAGATAGAGAGAGAATAGTGGAGAGATAGAGAGAGAATGGTGGAGAGATAGTGAGAGAATGGGGGAGAGATAGTGAGAGAACGGTGGAGAGATAGTGAGAGAACGGTGGAGAGATAGTGAGAGAATGGTGGAGAGATAGTGAGAGAATGGTGGAGAGATAGAGAGAATGGTGGAGAGATAGAGAGAATGGGGGAGAGATAGTGAGAGAATGGTGGAGCGATAGAGAGAGAATGGTGGGGAGATAGAGAGAATGGTGGAGAGATAGAGAGAATGGTGGAGAGATAGTGAGAGAATGGTGGAGAGATAGTGAGAGAATGGTGGAGAGATAGAGAGAATGGGGGAGAGATAGTGAGAGAACGGTGGAGAGATATAGAGTGGAAGATGTTAGCAATTTACTGAGCTGATCCGACCAGTGGCTAGAAACTTCCTCTCTCACCTCACCACATTATACAACACTCATCACAGATAGCCTCTTTCGGCTAACAAACAGTGCTCTAGTAGTGCTACCACATCTAAATATCTTTTAAAGAACTTCAGGGTAAATTTTTTACCCATACACACTGTGATACATGTGTAAAAATCGAGACATACCCTAATGCAAAAGTGGATCTCAAAATGCCAGTGCTATCTTTTGTATTTGTGTTCGATGATAAAGGACCAAATAAAGGTCCAATTACTAAGTTTTACTCTATTGTCAACTTGAGGAACACAGTGAATGTGAGGATTCCCAAGTGACCTTTCGTCCTTTATTACGGCTGGTTAATCTATTACCTCCTTTTGTATTATTAGTCCCACTCACCTTTTTGTCATGACAGTAGGGGTCGATGAAGCCTGATTTTGGTATGGGGTCTATATATGTTATTGTTGGTCCCTTCACACCAAACTCAAGTAGAACATTAATACAGCAATAACACTCAATATTGTGTCCATACACTACGATGTTGTCTGAAACACAATATCAACAGAGAACAAGAATAGACCAGTTAAAACATCACAGGCAATATACATTACATCTCCCAACATGATGGAGAAGTCGCTGTTGGGAGAAACTTGAGTAATTCTTAAACATTCCACAAACTTTGAAATATGATTTAAACAAGGCGACAGTTTGAAAAGTTAAGAATTCTTTGAATTACATAAGAATGAAATAATTAAAGAGATTACGTACTAAGAAACCCCCTAAAAGTTTTAATACTCGTTGTTGGTTTAGGTTAATGTGTTCATACGGAAGTGATGGATTATTGGAAGACGGTTTCAGTTTGTTGTGTGTGGATGGCAACTTCAAATACTCTCAACTGTAGCTAAATTGCCTGTTTTGTGAAGGAGTGATTTATCTCTGTCAACGAATGAGTGAACACACATGCATGTGATTTTAAAGGCAGAGGTGTAATTAATAAATATTATATATTATAGTAAGTAAATATTTGATAATTTGTCATAAAAAAACTTGAATTTCGGTTTAAAAATTCTTAAACAAAAAAAATGATGCCCTAAAAATGGTTTTATAACACCTGTATGGATCACAAAATTACACTTATTGCACAAAAATTAGACTACAATTTTTAAAATAATTTAAGGAAAAAAAACCTTTTTGAAATGGTAACCCTTAAAAACTATACTTTTTACAAGATTACAAAATAGGGTATGGCCTATATGAAATAATTTAAATATAATTAAATACAAAGAGCAAAATATACATTATTTACTGTATCGACACGAAAATAAGCCGCCCACAAATATGGCTGCACCCTAAAAATATGATTATTTTGAAAGGAAAAAAAAAAATAAAAAAAATGTGTGAACATTAATTATTAGCTCTTCTAGTACTTACTTACTTAGCACCGCGTCTTACTACCCGTTCGGGTTATACGCTTTAAGTACTAATTACTCTAATGGATTAGGAATTGGGAAGGTTGAATTAGAGGAAGTGAACCCGCATTTGCGTGGAGGGAGAGTGGAAAACCATTTAGGAAAAACCACCCCAGTTCACCCGACCGAGATTCGAACCTCGATCTCCCCGTCCTCAGCAGTCGGGCTCAACACGACAAGCGCGTTAGCCAACTACGCCACAGAGGCGGGTAGCTCTTCTAGTGTTCATATTACTAAGATTTTACAGTTTTTTATTATGACTAAGTCTTAGACATTGCTGAGAACTACTTTTTAAATCTTGATCTAAATTTATGTATTATTTATTAACATAACAATTTCATTCCGACTTCAAAAGTGAGGTAAGGAGGATATTTAAAGGTTTGCCTTTTCTTCACCCATGTATACCATTGTGTCTATAATCTTTTCTTTAATATATGAAATAAAGTTAAAATCTAAGTAATATTTTAATATAAAAAAAATATTGAAATAAACAGTGAAAGTATTTATTCAAGGGTAAAACCCTACTAAGGGGGTAGTTTACAGATAAGTATTCACGCCCAAATATATTTTTTTTGATATTATTTTAAAATGATCCTTTTGGAAAAATTAAAATGATTGATAATTAATTCTGTTTATTTAAAAATAAATCATATTATTTGTTATACCTAGAGCAATTATTTTTGTGTTTTTAAAATTATGATTTGTATAAAGGAAACCGAGCCAAATAAAAAATCTACTAATTCCAATATTAATACTATCAAAATGCAGCTGCCACCCATTCAACAATAAAAGATCTATACCATACAGTCTTGCCATACGGGCTCACCGCATCTCCTCCGATCCACAAAGTCTTCAAAACCACCTTGAAAATCTTCAAGAAGACTTTATAGAGAGAGGATATCCTAAACCTCTCATTAATAACCTACTTCGACTAGCTGAAACTCCACAATCACTAAAACCTGACTAACGACTAAGTACTACCCAGGCAACAAAATATTAGCGTCAGGTTTTCACATATTGGAAGCATCCATCTGTACCAACAATATTCTCAAAAAACCAATAGTCCTTGTATATAAACAGCCTCCATCACTCAGAAATCTTCTGGTACACCCTAAACTTGAAACTGAAAATGACACAACCATCATTCAACCACAACAAGGCTCTCAGCCCTGTAACAAAACAGCTTGTAAAACCTACCCAATACATCATCCAGCAACCACTTTCTCTAGCAACATCACCAACTCCATCTATACCATCAAAGGCAGCCACACATGTGAGTCCAGCAACCTAATCTACCAACAATGTACTGCACAATATGTTGGCCTCACCACTGAAACTCCATGTAAATGAATGAATAGACACCACCATGACACCAAAATTAAGAATCCAGAAAAACCAGAATCATTCTACAAGACACAATGTAATATGTCTCAGTTAAGAAGATGGGAATTGGCACATCAATGGATCACAAAGTCTAGAAAACTACCTAACCTAAATATTAGCTAATTTCAACCCAGAGACTATATCAGCACCACCTACCATCCATAGAGTAGTATA
This sequence comes from Timema monikensis, assembly GCA_902151445.1. Taxonomy (NCBI): domain Eukaryota; kingdom Metazoa; phylum Arthropoda; class Insecta; order Phasmatodea; family Timematidae; genus Timema; species Timema monikensis. Next base: position 33,294 of record CABFVZ010002561.1, on the reverse strand, counting down.
GAAACATTCATGTAATTTCAACTCCACCATAGAAGTTTTCATCCATACCAGTCAAGTTGGCATCATTGAAAACAACATCCTGTTCAGTCTAATTACTACTATTTCCTGAGGAAGATGCTATAATAGCATCGAGATATCAAAGTGGGTAAATATGTGTAAGTGTATTTACTTTTATTTGTGCTATACCATTTTCCTAATATTTCATAATTTTATTTATTACCAATTGTTTTCGCTCAATGCACTTTATTTCATACATAAACAAAGAATTAATAAATTTTAATAACCTTGACATAAAATATTTAAAGGCTTTATGAAGGCTATATGACATCAAAAATAATATGTAAATTGGTATGCCATCAATAATGAACTTCTTAGTTGAATTAATTACATAAACTAGTAGATTGTTTGAAAACAAGTTAACAAGGCAAACGTGTTCTGTAATGATTAAAACCTTTTAAGCAGTGACAGTTATAAACATCACAAATAGAAGGTTAGTTAGTTTGACTAGATTGTTATTGATGAATGTTACACATGTGAAAAAGACAATTAACATTATAAAATATCAACATGAAACATATTAAAATGAAAGTTATGACATAAGTAATTTCATTCACAAAATTAAAGTATTATCGATCTAATAGTAAAAACTTTTTATTCAAGTAAATTGTTTATATAATTTTGCCTGTGTTAAGTATCGAGGTAATAGAATAATTTAATAGATTTGATAGAAAGTTAACGGATGTGTGTCATCAAGGTAATACTAGTACTAGGTTTTGATTTATTACAAATACAGGATAATATAAATATGTACAAATTGATAAATATGAAAGAAGTGTAACATAAGTAAAAATTAACGTCTTAAAAGTTTGTAATAAAGTGACGTTCCTTATCTGTTTGATTTTGATTCCTCTTCTTATATAGTGTTGTTAATCTTGGATGGGAGACAACAAGTTTCGACGATTATGCCATCATCAGGTCTGAGTTAAATAGATTCTGATAAAGAATAAATTAGCACGAAATATTATGAAATAAAGAGATTATAACTGAAACTGACATTTGAATGGTTGATTGTGTTATAAAAATAAAAATTTGGGATTGAAAGTTAGATGTTTACAGAGTTAATTATTAGGAAAACACCTAAACTATCATTTGGTTTCTTATTTTTATTTTGACTTAATTGACCAAATAAGTTATACCAATCAATTTAAGTAAATATAACATATTCGTGACTTTTTGATGACCTTTTTGACGACAAAAAACCTTCGGGGGAGTATAGCCCAAACGGGCAGTAAGATGCGGTGCAAAAAAAAAAAATTCCTTCGGTAAACGATTGAACATTACATTGTACATCAGGCCTAGATATTATAATAACAAACACAAGTAAAAACTATTACTATAATCATACCAACAAGAAAACCTACTTGTAATTAAAGATGTTTGAAGCTCCCAGAAGCTGAAGTCTCTCAACAAATAAAAAAATCTAATATTGTTCAAATTTGTCACCTAATATTTAGTTTATACACAAAATCACAACATACAGGATTTACATCTGTTTCAGTCGTTTCTTCTCCAAGTCGATTTCAGTTTGAAGTACTGAAGCCTCTTCTTCAGCCTGTTGGAGAAGTTTTCTTTTCTTTGCCTCGAGTTTATTTACAGTTTCCAATGTTGTTTTTGACCTGTTAGTTTCTTCACTTTCTTTCTTCTTCATTTCTTCAATTGCTTCCCTCCTTTTGGAACTTGCTCGCCTAGCTGCATGCAGCATCCCACTGTAAACTCCACATTCTTTATGCCACCTACCGACTGAACCATTGAATATATGCTGCGTTGGGAGATTAGAGAACGCTCTTTCATATTTTCAACCAAACATTCCTTGTTTACTTAAAAACCTATTTCAACAGCACTGTCTCCATTCTAAGGAGCTGTACATCAAGTTCGTTCACATTTTTACAAAACTTCTTCGCACCAAAGCCTATGTCTACGTCTGAAAAGATCAATAGATTTTCATTTTTGACATCAATTGCCAAGAGCTGTCCTGAGTTTTTCACATTGCTTATGACCTTTGCATTAAGGACGCGAGCAGCAATACTACGTGCCATCGAATAAAGTTCGGCATGGACTAAGGGCAACATTGGATTGTTATTTTGAAATATTTTAAGATATGGTTCCACTTCTCCTACTACTGACTAAGAAGAAGAGTTTTGCTTCAAGAAGGTTATCTTTTAGGAAGTCTCGTACAACACCTAAATTCTTTTTTTCAGGTGGTTTGGAACACACAAAAACCACATATTTCTTTAAATGCGGAATCATTTTCAAGGCTCTTTCAATTACTTTTGAGTTTTCCACCCATCTGATGGAACACATTTTAAGTGGAAAGAGGTCTGATCCACTTGAGAGGATGTAATCAGATCTTCGAGATGGAAAATCTTTAAACAGATAATAATTATGAACTTGCCATTCACATGTATTATGAGCTGTCTTATTAGCTCAATGAACTGTATGAAGAGAGCATGTGCCAACATCAATAGGTTTCTTGTCTTCAGAGTTATCTAAATTTTTTCCCATCATTTGATTGAAGTCCTTAAGGAATTTTAAATTTATATTAGGTCCATCAACAGCAATTTGTAGAACATTCTTTAAA
>CABFVZ010002561.1:18770-30552 GCA_902151445.1 Timema monikensis | reverse complement strand
CAAAAAATGCAATCTTCTTTAACTCCGCCGAGAGTTTTTCTTGGAAGAAGGAGCCAAGACCAAAGGTTGTCAAATAGCCAAGTTTGTCTTTTTGCATTTTGAACTTCTGTGCTATTACACTGTCAGGAAACATGAATGAGGAAATATCACTGGAAATACATGAACCTCTGTCAGAAGTATGAGTCGTAACCTTATTCATGGACCACAGAATTTCTGCTTTCAAGGTATCATCATTTACACAAAATTTACTTAAAGGTCCTCCAAGAGATGAGGAAGATGAAACAACTAATGTAGACAAAGCTGCAACCAAATATACATCATTTTCAGAAGAAGGCCTACTTGCTGGTTCTGGCTGTTTACATCCAACTTTTTCAGAAGATATAAAGCTGAGCGTTTTTTGCTCACCTTAGAGTAGGGCAGAGGTTAGTTCCAAATGCTTTTTACCTTTTCCATGAATTTTCACTCCATTAAACCCACTGTGATTTGTATCAAATTTTGATTTACAAAATGTACAATAAGCCTTATACTGGTCATCTTCAACAGGGCGCAACCACTTTTGAGTATTTATTTTCTTCAACAGTCAGACAAAACTCTTTGAACGAACATTTATCAGGCATCTTTTAACAGATTAGCCTAAACTTCACACATAAATTCTTTGAATAACCCCCAAAAAAATTATGGATTTTTTTTGCAACATACGATTAAAAAATAATTTAGGCCTAATATTTTATGTGTCCATAAGACAACGAAAATCATTTTAAAAATTGGTAAATTTCAACTGTTTTGAATGAATGGTCTTTAAAATTAAATGAAATATGTCAAGGATCAAATATTAACACTAATAGTATTATTTTATATTTTATAAAAAATACGCCATATTTCACTGCGAAAACGATTGCTATTTGCTGCCAACGTTAATTTGAAATTATAATATACATTTTACAACACCTTCAAATTGCACTGAAAGCGTAAAAAAATGATAATTGCCGCCAACATCTTGATCCAGATCCACAACACAGATGAACGCACAATTTGTGTAGAAAATGTCCTGGGATTTTCCCGACTCATCTACAAAACCTGAATTCCAATTCATTCACTCGAAAACCATTATTTGTAGACACACACACACAGCATAATGCACTCCCACACCCCACGAGACAAGTAGCACGCCACATTAAAATTTAATACATGATGGCGAACGTTAACCTTGTCGTTGGAATCACAAACAAAACAATCAGGCAACTTCCGACTGGCGCGTGCCATCACGTTTGGTAGTTAGCGCTATCTTTGAAGCATTTGCGTTGTTATGATGTGCAGGAAATTCAAACTTAAAATTATTTTCGTGACTTTATGACCAAAATATTAAAAATTCGTGACTTTTTGTGATCTTTTTTGCAATTAGGGACTTTTTCGTGACCCAGTAGACACCCTGTACAGTTCACCAATAATAACTTTTTTGGCCATGCCGGGAATCAAGCCCGGCACCCTTAGCTCAGAGGCAAACATGCTACCAACTAAGGAAGGCAGTCGAACTTGAATTTATTTTATTTTATTTTAATGTTTTTATAAGTGGCAAAAATAAATCATTTTTACTTCTCTAGTTAAGTTTTAAAGTTGTATATTTAATCAACCTTAGTTCAGTTCGGTACTTTGGAGCTTTATGAGAAGTTCATTTAAGCTCAACTTGAGAGTTCTCAGACTCATAACAATATTGTATTGTAACTTTCTCTATGGGTATAATACTGCTCAATGGTGGTTCAAACCCAACATATTTAACAACCAGAACCCAGACCATGATGTTCTATTGTTGTGTAACGACAGATCCTCGTTACCGAACATTTCATCGGCCAATCTATTGGATCCAGTCTGTCCAGATGAAGTTAACTTGGGAAACATCACCCGTCTGGATGGGGTGAACACAACAACATTTGATACTGTGTGTTGGCAGTGCCGTAATACCCTCCAGAGCAGTCTCCCCTGGTTGTGAGCTAGGGGAACTGTGTGTTGGCAGTGCCGTAATAACCTCCCCTGGTTGTGAGCTAGGGGTCGCAAGTGATCATTTCTCCTGACTATGTTCCCATAATGCAGATCACTGGACGAACAAAGCAGTGCACATGTGTCTGCGTAGAATCGCTTTGTGAGTGGATATTGATGACCGTATCAAGAGTTTTCTCCCTCCCCCCCAACAATTTTTCCCTCAGAGATTGATTGTTTAAATGCCAATGATCATATATGTAATTTACTAATTTACTCTTTGATGTCCATAAAGTTGTAAGGACGGACATACTCATGGTCAATAAGTTTAAATTCTTTTTCAGCCTACTTATTTAGTTATGTTTGTTTTTATTGAAATTACATTTTGATATAACTCTTCAAAATTATGCGAGGCATGTTCAAATTACTTTTTGGGTCATTTATATATATATATTTTACAAGATTAAATTTGGGAAGATTCTCCATACTTAATTTATTTTTGGGCCCAGTCAGATGTCGGACTTCTGATCTATGTTTATATTTCACGCGAAGTTGGCTCACATTTGATGCCTTCGTGTTTAAAATGCTAGCACGAAGCGTAATCCTTTATAACGTGTAATTTAATGATTATTTCAAATTAGGTATGGAATGATATTATTCCTCATAATTGTCTTGTTCGAAGTATTAAACTATCTACCATTCATTTAACTTAATTTAACTATGTCTAGTACTACGTACAATTAGCTCGCTTCTCGAGAACGTCAAATTGCTAGTTGATGCCACTTTTGATTAGAGTAGTAGAGTGTACAGTTATGCATAGAATTCTCCTATTGGTTTTCAATGTTGAGCAATTTTAGATATTCTACTTTGTTACTGTAAAAGTTTATTCAATTTAGTGTGGAGCTTAGAATTTGGGTGGATAGCGCAAATTCACTTTTGGGTGAGAGCTTATTGACTCTATTTGATAGTATTTTGTGTGAGGAGTTAACTTAATATGTTTATAATGGTTTGTGTTTAAATAATGACATCTTAGCTTTTGAATCTTGTGGACTGTATAAACAATACATATCCTTGCCCCTGGGATCAATACCAACATAATGAAGTTTTGCCAATTGGTTTACTGTCATTTGGCATTTATTAGCCGGGATGGCACATGGTAACGTTTAATATTTGTAATTCTTATGTTCAGGCACAGGCCTGAAATTTAAAAAAAAATATGATCTTTTGAAGGTTTCATGCATATCCTTTGTTATTGTATTTACTCAACTTGTTTACCTTATTTAAATTTTTGTTGTTTAAGAATAAAGAGGTTTTTTATTGCCTATTGTAAAATATTTATTTGACTTTACTTTTATTGGTATTTAATGAGCCATTACCCTATATTTTCTTGAGATCATTTATCAATTCTCACCTTTGTTTACAATATTTAATTAGGTTTTTGGGGCTCGCAACATGGACTGGATATAAAGTGTTTGTCAAATTATCATTCCCTGGAGATTACATTTAGTTCTCCTGTTTATATTACTTTGTACACTGGCTGTTTTCTGAAGCTTACTATTGACGTAGGGTCGACCAACACTGTTAGAGCAACAAGTATTAACATTTAGATTTTCTATTATTTTATCATATTACATACAAGGAGAATGGAGGAGGATATTATGTAGGATATTGAGGTGGAGGGCAGAAAGCCAAGGGGAATACAAAGGGACAAGTGGCTGAAGAGAGTGTGGAGGAGAGGACAGGTAGTGGGGAGAAAGGATATGTTGGAGAGGCTTATGTTCCAAACAGACCCTGCCAGTGGCTGGAAGCTGTTCATGATGATAATGATGATAAGGTACCGTTGTGCAACGTTACTAAATTTGACACAGCTACCTTCTCTCTTGGCCAAGAACTTAGATACTGCTATCTTCGAGTGTAGCCGGTCCCAAACGAGCTTACATGAAGCGTTGGTCGATAAACTCAAGTCGGCCAGTGGACTGTTTCATGCGTGAAGTGGCAGTTATACTGCCATTGGCTAGACTAATCCCAAAGATTGGATAGTGCTCATGACAACATTTTGAGGGATTGTGCATAAATACCTGATTATGCTGCATTACCATTAGATAGTATCAAAGCCAACTTTGGAGAGTAAATTTGTATATGCGATGGCGTGTATACTTCCTTGGCGCATCACTGAAGAGTGACTGCGTAACTCATCTTCAGATCGGACAGACGACTTACCACCAACTCCACAGTGCAAGAACATTGTATAGTCAATATTCGCTTCTCTGACAGACATGTTATGTTATGAATATTATCTTTTGGGCCCTTCAGGCGATTTCTTGCACTTTGAACGCTTAACTATTGTTCAGTCATTTATGTACTTAAATTATTTTTGAATTTGCTGAACTAATTGTTTTAATAGTAACTCTTGAATTTTGAGCATATTTGAATGTTGGATTGGTTGGATTAACTAAGTTTCTCATAATGTTGGATTTTGTGTTTTCTACTTTCCATAATCTTTCCAGAAGCAAAAATTGAGATTAGAATATTATGTGAGGATAAAACTTGAGAGAATATTTGTGTAAACATATAAGTTGAGATTATAATACTTTGGAAGGGTATTAATTTGTGATTAGAATATTAGAGCTTAGAGCTTTTTGTAAAGATATTTATTGGGATAAGAACAGAAGGTTGAATCCATGTATGTGGTAGACATAGTAGTTCTGCTTTGTTCCGGTTTTTGTTAAAGGTAAATAAAATTTATAAATCAGGACTGGTTGATGTTGAACTTCTTGTTGTGTATGTTAGTATGGAAATATAGTGTCAGATTATCCTATTGTCGTGGCAGATTTAGTGAAAAGTATATATGAGTAGTTTAATTTGGTTAATAAGTCACTCACTCTAGTTCAAGAATAATCATGTCAATCTCAAATGTGTGGCACATACAAATGATGACATCATTAAGATGGCCACCATTGATATTTATTAAACTGAACTATCATGGTTACTATTTAACCGATTTTATTGTTCAAGGTCTCATTAGAAAGATATTAAAGTAAGCTACTAAATATGTCATAAAATCTTTTAATGAATATTTTGGAATTTAATCATTTTGTATGTATCTCAATAAAGTTTATTTACTACAAAAATCATTCAAAGATTAAAAAACAAAATCTATACAGAGGACACTCTTCTCAGCAAAAATAAAATTCACGTGAGTGCCCTGCCCTTTGTGAGTAATATATCAAATAGATCTTTAATGGTTATAAGACATGTACATTTTCAAGACAAAACCATAAACTTCAATACTCCCTCTAATTGAGCTAATTATTCCTCTTTTTTATCTTTAAATAAAAAAAAATGACATTCAATTCATTCCTAACTTGAACTTTAAAGTATTAAAATGGTCAGTTGCAATTGGTTCTGTGTTGGTACAAATTCAACACCAATAGAACCATCATCTAGTTTTTCTCATATATAATGACACTTTATGTTTTGTTTTGAAAAACAGGATCCTTCACTAAACAAATGGTTCCTTGATTGTCTATGAGCAGCTTCAGGGGTTTGATGAGTGTTTCGCCGATGTCTCCCTGCTTGCACATGACGCTGTAATGTACTCAGACTCAGTGGTACAGAGAAACATTGTTCTCTGACTCTAGCTAGTCATAGTTATAGGACACCACAAAAACGTGACCGGTCGTGGAACGCCTCGAATTTAAGTTATTGGCAAAATTTGAGTCTGAATATCCCGTGGGAACTGATGAACTTGAATCTCACCTATACTCAATTCCCAGGCCTCAAGTTGCTTTTAAGAAACAAAGGATTCATTTGACAGGGTTCCAATGAGGAATTCCATAACTTGATGTGTATCTAGTCACATAATTTGTTGTGAACATTATGTCAACCTACTATTGCTGCGAAGATGATAGATCCAACTGGGATCTTCTCATTTTCTCTCTTCTGATCTGTTTCAGCAATGAGTGATACATGGGGATCTGCTGGTATAAATACTGGTTTGGCGATGTCCAGACCAAATCTCCCCATGAGTTTAGTGATTTAAGTGGTTTGTTGAATGCGAAGAAATCCATTGTACTCGTCATAGTCAATTTCCAAGCCTACAAAGTTTTATAGGCACAGGTGTAAATTTCAAAATTCTTACTTATCTCATGGAAAATTTATTTTAAAATCTCTTCATCTTATGACATATTCCATCGTCGATGTAGAGTACCAAGATTACTGTAATTCCATTTTGAGTTCTTTTGTAGACACATTTGTTTTGTCTGCTTGACTTAGTTAAATAAAATCCAATACTTGTTTTAGACCATAAAGGGATTTCTTCAGCTTACATATTAACTATGGATCTACGTTAGTTCCTTCGGGTAGCATCATAAAGATATCCTACTTTAAATCTCCATACAGAGACATAGTTTTTACATCAAATTGTTTTATTTTGTAATTATTCTTTACAACAGTAGCAAGTAAAACTCTGATTGAGCCATTCCTGGTAGATGGAGGAAAAAATCTCTTTATAATCAACTCCTTTTGTTTGTGTAAGCATTTTAGCCCAGAGTCTTGTTTTGTACCTTGAAATTTCACCTTTAAAGGTTTTCTTTATTTTGAAAACCCATTTCAATCCAATTGTTTTTATGTTAGTTTCTCTAGTATTTTTTTTAAACGCGTTCAATTCATCGTCAATGGCTACTTTCTATTTTTCAGCCTCATTGGAATAAGATTGTGGCTCCTCCACTTCCACTAACAAAGCGTCGTATTGCACCAGACGTTTGATAGATGCTCTAGGTCATGGGGGATAGCCCGGTTGATTTTCATGTTGAGCCTCGTCTTGTGCTCCATTCAAGGGATTCTGATGATGTCCATCTTCATTGAGGGGATCTTCAGGTACCACATCTTTGTCAGCATCGTAGAAATATTCTTTTATTCTTGATTAGCATGTCGCTCATCCTCAGGATCATGATTATCATTCATATCAGATTCAGGAATTCAAGCAATATTTTTACTCATGTGAACCATTAAATTTTCATTGAAAATTACATTTTGTGAAATCTTGTCTTTCTTGGTCTCAAGGTTGGTTATCGGAGTTTCTCTTGTGGCCAACAAATATTTTCTATTTATTTTGAATACAATTTTACTCATCGTGAATCAGGAATGTGCATCACAACCAGATTTATTTGTGTGGCATAGTCAGTTTCTTTCCTGTCAAAAGTTCATAAGGCATCATTCCCTTGAGTTGAGCATTAGATGTATGGTTTAGGGTATAAGTTGCAATGTTAACTTCTTCGGCCCACAGATATATCAGCACATCTTTTGTGTACATCACGGACTGAGAACTTTCAACTATTGTACACAGTTCTCATTCTGATCTCCCATCCTGTTGCGGCGTGAAAGGAGGAGTGGTTTCGAGTTCTATTCCAATTTCTTGAAATCCTTACTGAAATATTCCATACCAGTGTCACAGCGAAGAGTCTTGATGATGTGGCTGAATTTCGTCTTGATCAAGTTTTAATATTCTCTAAAGCATTGTAAAAATTCTGATTTGTGCCTGAGAAAGTGCATTGTCAAGTATCCTGACATATTGTCCTTGAATATAACAATAGATTCAGTTGCAATCGGGCCACACACATCAGAAAAGAACTGTTCTCCAATTTATTCTTGGAGAGAAAGGAAGTCTATATTGTTTACCATAAACAGGACTCACAAACGAAATCTTCAACTCCAGTGAATGTGATGTCAGGAACCATCTTCTTATTTACCATTTCATGTAAATACTTTACATTTACATGAGTAAGCCTTTCGTGCCATACTTGCAAGCTTTCTCCTGATGTGATATTTACATGATAAACTGAAACAATTTTAAATAGCATACAGAACAAATTGCTTGACTCACAAGTTGCACAAGCTACCAATTTTTTATTTCCATAAATTTTCACATGTCCATTTTCTTAAATTATTTTCATCACTGCTTTTGTGACAACTCCCTCTGAAAATAAACTTCTTTTCCAATCTGGAACATATAGAATGGAATCATACCACTTGTTTCCTATCATTGTTACGTATTGCCTTAGTTTCATGGTCCACCTCCTGAAAGTTTGTGTGTTGTAGCACCACTGTCCACGACGCAAAAATCACCATAATTTTCTGTTAAACTGTAAAGTACCACGTTTAAAGCTGAGAAATTATCTTCATCATGGTTCTACAATTTTTGTCCTTCTTGTTACCTTTTGATCTGTAATCATGAGCTATGTCCCCTCTTTTTTGACAGTTATAGCACTTCACTTGTGATTTCCGGTCAGCTTGATTCTTGCATTTCTTTCTGGCCACTCCATTTGTTTTGATTACATTTCTGACTACCTGATGCTTTGTTTGAAGGCTTACCTTTTCACGGTCAAAATACCGTGGCCATTAAAATAATTCATTGGGCAGGTATAACTTCATATTATTAAATCAAGAAGACATATTTTTAATAAAAAGGAGAGCAAAGAATATAAATTAATATTTGTCTAATTCCTTTATTAAATCTATCAAATAATATAAATTTGTATACTCTTATTATATTAATTAAATTATTATCTTAAATCATCAAATATTAAAAAAAAAGAAATTAGTATAAAATTAAACTAATGAAAATGATATATTATTAATAATAAATCATAGCATCCTTAATTTTAATGACTAATTTCAACCCTACATAATATTAAAACTAACAATGATTATGATTAAACATAAACATGAAGCTTCGTTTTTCGTAGATGAGATGTGAAGTTCATTTTCAAGTTGTTCACAAAGGCAAAAATTTCTATATTTAAAAGGCAAACGGCTTATTATTTTAGTCATACTTGCTGTGTCACTTACGTTTTCATCAACGTCTTTCAGTTGATGCGCTAGATTTTCAACTTTTGCAATGTGTTGTGCCAACATCTTTGCTCGTAGATTTCATTGTAAGACTCACAACTCTCAATCAAGGTGAATTGAGAGTAAACTATGGCAAATGTTAAGATGAACATGGCTGATGTACCACACTTGTTCCATCTAACTTTTGCAGGACCATCAACTTCAGGTTTTCCTTCTCGTCTTTTTTCAATTTCCGACCTGCCTCGGTGGCGTAGTTGGCTAACGCGCTAGTCGTGTTGAGCTCGACCGCAGAGGATGGGGAGATCAAGGTTCGAATCTCGGTCGGGTGAGCTGGGGGTGGTTTTTCCTAAATGGTTTTCCACTCTTCCTCCACGCAAATGCGGGTTCACTTCCTCTAATTCAACCTTCCCAATTCCTAATCCATTAGTGTAATTAGTACTTAGAGCGTATAACCCGAATAGGTAGTAAGATGCGGTGCTAAATAATAATAATAATAAATTCAATTTCCAATAGTATTTTTGCTCTTAGTGCAAATGTCAATTGGAACTTACAAAGATGATAGTTCAAACCATCAAATTTATTTATATTTCCAATATCAAGTCTTTCAGTCATTAAAAATAAATCTAACTAAAAAAAAGTATTTTGCATTAACTAAGTTTTATTTTCTTTGTTTCACTTTGTGCCCTTTAAGGTTATAGTTTGTTCGGCCAATGCTACAGATACTTACATATCCGTTGAAATTAATCGGTGTTTTGTTTTTTATGAAACAAATTCTATAAACCAATATGTACTGGTCCAATAAACATTTGGAATACAAACAAGTATTATTTCTCTCAAAAGTGTTTATTTATTACAACAATCATTCAAAGATGAAAAAAAATCTATACCAGAGACATTCTTCTCAACAAAAATAAAGCTCACTTGACTGTCCTGCCCTCGGTGATAGGATATCTTTTATGGTTATAAGGTGCGTAAATTTTCAAGACAAAAATAGAAACTCCATTAGTATATCCCATAGTTTCTGTGCTATAGTCAAAATGATCAAATATTTCTTTGATAAATCAATTTTTTTGTGTTTATTTCAAGAATTGCTAGACAAATACGGTTTATTTACATTTGTTTTGGATTAGTTTATTGCCTCCCTAAATAGTTAATTCCCATATCCATTGGACAAATATTTTAGGAAATAATTTATTTTGTATGAAATAATGCGGAATGAGAATGTACAAGATAAAACTATTAATAAACGATTATAAGGAAAATCAAAGTAGTATTTCTCTACAAGAATATAAACATACAGCACCTTATACACTATATTTTATAAAATAGCTAACAAAAATAGTTATACTTATTATCTCAAAATTCAATCACTTCATTCATCATCTGTATCTTGACCCTCCAAACCACCACTGGATAATACAATGTCACAAAACATTTCGTCCGCACAGCATCCACACATCTCAGTAGAGGCTGTATTGTGTGCCAAGCACTTGCACAGCAGACAACACCGGTTTTTAGCACAAGAACATTTGACTAACTCCAATATTGCTTCAAAAGCACACATAACTGGGACAGTTTGTATCCACTCGTGTCCTATTGTTGGTATGGCTGGATCACACTGGGACCACACCAATCATTGGTAGTTTGCCCTTTAAATTGAAGGAATTATTGTATCACTTGTAGGAGGTAATTTTTCTCTATGAAACTATTTTTTTTTAGCAAAAATACACCAACTTAACTCTCCGTGTCTAGTAATCTTGTCAATGAAATGGTACACTTGATATAAGAATGTTTCCAGGGAATCAATTAAATTTTCTGAAATGGCATTGAACATACCAAGTAATATGTCTTTGGTTGAAACTTCTTTGAGGAATAAACCAGTCAAAAGTTTTGGTCGATAGGGATATGCCAACTATTATATATTTTAAAATCACTGCCCTTTGGGAAATGTGTAACGTGGTACTGGTTCAGGTTATTCATAAAAGCTACTTGTTCTTCCACGTTCCTGTATTTTGTTCTGCATTGGCTCAAGTCTTGGATGTGCCCTGCCGAGCACTGGTACCTGTGGTTCTTTCATTAATTGGTGATGAATATGCAGGGGCAACTGATTCTGTTTGTGAAGATAGAAGGAAGATGTTTGTTGTTACGTGTCTTTCTTATTTATGCTGTAGAACTGGTGACATGTTGGACCTGACTGTTAAAGAGGTTCGATGTAAATTTGCGTCTGGTCTAGTCCTGTTTCATGATGTGTCTCTGAATCTACTGATTTACAGATTGATCATTTGATAAAGAAATTTTTGAATGTGATCACTTGGAGGTGGTATCTTCTCATGTGATATAATTGTTATTGACAATGTTCTTGTTATGAAGATATTTAGGAAATTAATTTCAGATTTGAAGAAGACCCTCCATCTAATCCTGAATTTATTATCTCTCTTGAAGGTCAGAGAAATATAATTATTGTGGATTATAGAGAAATCAACAAGTATATTTGATGTGCCTCACTGTTCAGTCAGCCTTGTATCTTTCCTTCGCACTTGCACCGGCTGCTTCATCCTCCCTCTCTACTGCCGGTCCGGCCCACAGTCCATGTTGTCTGAGCCGTCCGTGACGAATCCACCTCTGCTCACAGCGCCAGCACTTCCTATTGGCTCGCGTGATGGACACTGTTTCTAACGGTTTCTCGCGCCAATAGGAAGCCCCTGTTTTCCCCATTGGTCAAGGCTGGGCAGCAGTAGAGGGTATATAACACGGTGATCTCTGGAGCTGTTTTCAACGAAAAATTGTAGACAGCTACAGGAGATTTACAAAGACCGCAACAAGAGACTATACGAGCAGACAGACACGCACACAAACGAGATTGTTAGGGACTTAGGACGCTACGACCCTTCAGAGGAGAGGTTTTACAAACGACCCAGGATAGCGTAGTTGAGCTTTAAAACTAACAAACTATCTATTA
>CABFVZ010002561.1:0-15694 GCA_902151445.1 Timema monikensis | reverse complement strand
GTCTCTCTTCCATGACCCCAATAAATAGTTAGTTCTATAAAATAAATTAAATTATATCAAACATAATATTTTCCTAGGTCTTTCCTCCATGACCCCGACACATAGTCCGCTCTATCGAAATGCTCTTTCGATAAGGCTCAATTCAATAATACAATTAACATTCTCCTATATATTGAGTCTAGAGAACAAGAAAGGGGGGTGGGAGTGTTCACATTCTAGTCAGCCACGCAGTACAAGGCATTACGTCATCATGCCGTAATTTCACAAGTCTTCCTGGTCGCTGATTGGATGTCTATCGTCGCAATGCAGTTGTTTACGATTCTTCGACCGATCATGGAAACATCCGATGTCAGATGAGGGTGGCCTTATCCCCCCTCCAGGGGGCAATACAGGGCGTGTTGGTTTCGTGCCTGGACTCTTGGAAAACATCGCCCAGTGTTAATATTATTCTCGGGCCGGGTTGATCATCTAGTACGGACTCTTCTAGTCGTGGTCGCCCCACGCTTCCAAATTGGTGTTTTTGACTTGGTAGTAATCTAGTGAGGCCAGCTTGGAGATCCGAAGGTACGTGAAGAACAGTTTATTAAGTAGACAGTTGATATTGAATATTTAGGAATGCTGATTTAATGTATGATTGTTGGGGCTACATTGAGCTACAATAGTGAAGTTTACTATTGTAGGGTACGTCAAGGTATTATTTTTGGAGCGGGTAGTATGCGTTAGGCGATTGAACGTGAAATATAAGGTTGGGTGGGGTAGTAATTGTACAATACGAAGTTTATATTGTTACAATGAGTTCAACTGGGAGCCTCTATAGGGGGTCAAGCCATGTGCTTATTAGAGCTAACAGTGGTAGAGGACTCCTATAATGGCAATTAGAGAGACCAAAAAGAGATTGAAAAGATACCAAAGTGTCAAATGTTCAATACAGTCAAATGTTTGTTACTCACTCATGTTTTTGCACCAAAATTTAAAATATATATTTTTTAATAATCTTCAACCAAAAAGGACCAGTTGAGCCGAGGAAAAACTGAAAAACAAGTACACACACACTTTGTAAAACTACTAGACAATTAAGAATGCAGTTTTCCACTCTCAAAACTTTTGTAGGCCTATATAACATTACCTCAAAAGTCATATTAAAAAAACTGATAAAATACTTTAGATTTTTGACAAAGAAAGCAAACTTTTTTTTCTTTTTTTTAAAGTTTATCAAAGAGTCTCCACTTTTTAGTTTCACATATAGTTTTAACCCCCTCCAACATACCCTGTGCAACACTAACTTCCTACAAATTCCCTTTCTGTATTGCTTCCTATAACCAACCATTCATTGGTTTATTTGAACAGACAATCAGATGCTTCAGAAGTTGTCTTGTGATGATTCTTTGTCTGTAATATCTTACTTACTAACTCGTCAATTTTTTGCCCTAGGCTCATAATTTTAATTTCTTGAGCACTTGAAGGCACAAAAACGGAGAGAAAAGCGACTTATTTAGTATAAAGACTATAAGAGACTAACTCCAAAAAATAGACTAAAAATTTAGTAAGAGGCCAGTTCCTAGGCCTGGCTTTATGATCTGAAGTACAAATTTGTCTTCAATTATATGGATGATATTTGTGTATACAGTAACTCTTTGATAGAGCACATAGAGCATTTAAAGAATGTTTTGAGTCTGCATGTAGTGAAGGATTGACGGTTAACCCTGAAGAAGTTTCTTGGTCTAAATCTTCTATCAAGTATTTAGGATATGTTATTTTTGGTAAAAATATGCTTATTTACTCTAAGAGGGTGTAACTTATCATCAATTTTCATCTTCCCAAGAATTTAAAAGTTACCATGCGCTTATAGGCATGTGCACCTACTAAGCTAGATTTATTCCCAAGTTCCCGAGTTAGCTGCTCCACTGAATGGGTTGAAAAGGAAAGGTGTTCCCTTTGTGTGGGGTGTCGATCAGGCCAGTGCTTTTGATAGTTGGATGAGAAAACTTAATTTATAGCAAAATTTAGTTCATGAAGTGAAACGTTTTCCTCAAGGATAAATGTTTTAATCCATAAACATAAAGACCTTTGAAAAGAAAAAAAAGGTTAGATTTAATTTCCAGACCAAAATAGTTACCCTGACTGAAGGAAGATGTGATTGACCATTAATTTCCCCCAACAATGGTATAGCATTAATCTTTAATCTATACATCTACACTTAATAAAAAATACACTGTTAAATAAAAACAGGCCTTCATTTTATGGAAACATGTAATTAAATAAAAACAGTTTTACTTTGTTATATTAGTTGTGCTAAAAGGTAAGTTTGTTAATGTGCTCATGTGAACATAGTTCACGATGATTGGTCACAGTGTTCCCAGCGATCACAATAACTCTCAATTTCCTTTGACTGTATATTAATCACACCAAGGCCTACAATTAAAGAGATTTAGTTTAGCTCAATCCACATTGATGAAGTTGATATTGTTGGCTGGTGTTTCTGGAGCAACATAAGAAGTTGCTGTCGAAGCAGGTTAACGGCGTGGAATCTTTCCTTTTCATTAAATAGATCTGACTTGTATCGTGGATCAACTATTGTACACAAAGCATTAATGCCATCCATTTTATATTGTGGTGACAGACTTTTCAATGACTTTAGCAGCTTTTTTGGAAAAGAAATTCTGTAAAAATGTATTTCTTTTTATTTAAGCTAAAGAGGTCGCTTTAAGGCAGTGAAGTAATGGGATTATCATCAATGCTCCAGCTTTGGTAGTAGTTTCGACAAAAAGTTTCATGACTTCAAGAATGCCACCAGCTAGTTTAAGCCAGATAATCAATCACCTTATAAGAGCTACATTAAATACACAAACACTGATAGAACTGAGAATAATAAAAAAAACTCTAATAAAGTTTCTTCCATCGGCCAATATTAGCTTTTATGGTTCACTGATCAAAACATAAAGTACTTTTCATACAATATAGTTGCTTCAATTTCAATCAAAACTAGGAAAACTATTTATTCTGGAAGTTCTATATGTGATTTATAGAAAATAGTGAGGGGAAAAACTAGTGACGATAAAGTGGAGATTTTAAACAACATAATTACCAGTATTTTGGACAAACATACACTTTTAAAGAATATTAAAAATAAAAACAAAAATAATCTACCCTGGTTGACCATGTAAATAAAACATAATGTAATGGGGGACCCTAACGTACAACCTGAGAGTTCGCATCACAGTGTGAACTACAAGCTGTTTTGAGGATATTGGGGTACGTTGCTGATTAAACAAGAGTGGAAACACACAAGAAATAATCAAGGTAATAATACAGCACATATACTGATAGAATTAAATTAACTACAACCAAATAAGTCACTGGATTAAATAATAAGAGTAATATTTCCTTAAGTCTCTAAAATTAATAATTCAATAATAAAACATAAAATAGAGTTAAATTAAATAAATAAATTAATAACTACACAACACAATAATTATTCAATTATTAAAAGAAGCCCCAAAAATCTTCATTATTGACATAATTGACAACAATGTCTATGTCACACATGGATGCCTACTTGTTAATCACGCTGACCACTCTCAGGCACACCAACCCAGATATGCAGGTACATTCTCGCTCCTTCCTTGTCTAAAAGGAAGAGAAGTTGTGTGCATCCAAGAGTCTGGGTTCACTTTCTTTGAACCAATGAGATGTTTTTAGCCTCTGATTGTTACCCTATATATACACAGTCAACAATAGCCAGGGGCTCCTCAGTTTTAGTCCAGTGAGGACAATAAAAGTTGCAGGCGCAGCGGTCAGCACAGTCGAGCACTAATCTTGTTAGCATCATAGCTAAACATAATACATTAAAAAGGAGGTTTTTGAACTAAAGACTTGAAGTTGATCATGAAAATTATAAATACTGCCGGAATCGAGTAAAATAGTTGATAAGGAAAAGTAGGCTGTGTTATTTCATTATCCTAGAAGAAGCACATTCTAATAATTTTAAGAAATCTAAGAATGACATAACCTCCCTGCACTGTCAAAAAGTATCAAAAGAGTGGTACATAAACAGATAATCAAATCCTTAAAAAAGCAATTTCTTATTCACAAAGCAATTAGGTTTTAGAAAAAGGCGTAGTACTACCACTGCTCTTCTAAGTGTAACAACCTTTACAAAACCATGGACAGTTCAAAACAAAGTATTCTGGTATTTTTAGACTTTTCAAAGGTATTTAATACCATCAATCATGATATTTTTTGTCCAAGCTATGACAACAATACATGTTCTCGGATAGTGCTGTATTTACTTGAAAGGCAGCAAAAGGTAGTACTAAATGGTACTAGTGTACTGGTCTCTTCATCTCTGAAACATGTAACTACAGGAGTCCCACAAGGTCCTCTTATATCAGGTGAAAACCTGACCTAACTTCAATGCCAAATGTTTTAAATCTATCTCTTCTCTTCATTATGCTGATGACACTCAACTTTACATATCATTTGCACCAGAAGATATTATTGAAGTAGTGAAAGGTATAAATGAAGAACTAAGCCCTTTATCAGATTGATGCAGTGTGACCTAAACTGGTTGAATCTTAGTGTTAGCAAATGTTGATAGGTAGTGATTAGGAGTGGTCGGGCATCCGAAATTTCGAGCAAAAAATCGAGAATCTAAAAATCCTGGAATCAGGCGAGTAATTTTTTATGCACGTTTATCGATTGGGCATCTCAAGAACTTGTTAGTGCTATCATGGTATGATACACTTAATATCTAATTCAAACTAAAATAATGTTTAAATGATATTCATAGATGAATTATTTCAATTCAACTTATACTAAACAAAGGTAAGTATTATTTTGTAAATTATTAGGTTTGCTTTCAACAAAACTACGATAGAGTTTTTCACAAGTTACAAATCCACAACATGTTTCCTACAATTTAATTTTCTCTGTCAATGGCAACAACATAACCAATTCAAAATTTACATATTGAGATATTTATTATAGGCCCAATGTCTGCGAAAACTAGATATAAATTAGTTTTCTTTACATTTCTTTAATTTATTATTGTTAGCCAAATTTGTTTGGATATAAATAGAAAAGTACGCATCAAATGAACATTAAATAGGAAACAGCCATTTTGCTTCAAGTAAACACGATTTAGATTTATGTATCTATCAAATTTTGGGCATACTCAGGGTTGCCACTATTTTCTTATTACAAAATTCCCTGTGTTTTCTAGGTTTTCCAGAGGAAATTAAAATTTTTCCAGACACCTAATAGATACTATAGATATAATTATAGAGGCGTTCAATTTTGTTTTGGAGAAAATTTTAGAAATGAAGAGTGGTAATTTGTCATTGGAGACATGTTTTATTTTGCAAGGTAAGTCTTCAAACTCATCAAAAACTACCAAATACGGTAAATACTTGATTAATAAATGATACAACACAATCATACATAAATGTATCATAATAACTATTATTGAAAAATCAATCAACAGTAAAATACCCCTAATCAATTTTTTTACCACAAACACAATTACTAGGCCTAGGGCCCAAGATACCAATTTTGAACCAAATCATTAAAGTTCATTTTAAAATATTTCAAGTTTCAGAAATATAAATCACTCATCACTCATCGGTAAACTAGCTCTCAACAATTTTTTTTTACCAAAAAACCCCAGATATATGGTGTTATTTGGGATGTCAATTAGTCCATATATATTTATTTTAATCAAAATCGTTTAAGCCATTTTCAAAAAATATGGAATTAAAAAAAAAATCACTTTAATTTGAGGGTTAGGGTCAAAATAAAAAAAGTCCTGAGGTATGGTCATATATATATATATCGATACTGGTATTGTATCATTCCTAGTGCTAGTTTATATATATCTGTATATATAAGGTTTTGAGTTTGAAATGATTTTAATATCTAACATTTTTAAGAGATGCTAAACTAGCACTAGGAATGTTGATATCGATACTTTTAGTTCAATACCAGATATTTTAGTATCAATACCAACCTTTTGATATTTTACTAATTTAAGTACTGTCTACCCGATATCGAAAATTTTTAATTTACCTACTTTTCTCCTTTTCCTTCCTTTATTTTTCCGATCATTTATTCAATTTATTCATATTTCCTTACTATTGCGTTTATTTTTTAAGCGCTAAATGAAAGTATCAATACTGGGAAATATTGTTATACTTCTCATTCATTTTTTTTCATACTCAAATATCGATATTTTACCAGTATCACATATCCCTAACACTGCCCTGAACTGGAGAGAAAGAAGTGTGACCTTGGAGAGAAGGGTGGTAGAAGTGGGCTAGTCCATTTCACAGGGGGTGGAAGAGGTAAAGTAGCTATGCGCAGACACAAACTCAATAGATAGGTTTTACAACCAATATAATTTTACGACAGAATAACAGGCTGGAGGCAATATTTTCATAAACTTTTTACTTTACAGTATACTCCTCTTTTTTTTTTATCCTAGCCACAGCAGCAACCAGGTAAATCCACCTTCGCTAAATCGGGAGGTGACTGTAGTAAAAATGTTAAAACCCATAAAGATTTAAACAGACAAAATTAATACCTTGGCAATTACTAAAAAATTAAAAATAGCCAAAATGGAAAGATAGGTCTTGAAACATCACACTACAAAAACAATAATATCTTTCAACAGGAGAAATCTTTTGTAAACAACAGACAAATAACACACCAGAATACAAAGAATGAATTCATTCAACTGCAAGCATACTGCTTGATGAAGTTGAGGGATGGGGGTGGAGGAAACGAGACGTTTGTGGTGGAGGAAGCCGAACGAGTCGTCTCTGTTTCACTCAGGACTTCTTTAAAGCTGATGAGGTGCTGTTAAGCATAATCATCATAAATGAGACTTGTTCCAATCAGAATGCTCAGTTCTCTAGTTACAAATTTTACTCTAAATTGTTCCAACTATTTTAAGCGTGCACGCACTGTATTGCCGAAATTCACTAACAAATTCCAGTAAATTCTAGCTTTTTTGTGAAATTCCCTGTGTTTTCCTACTTTTTTCCAGACACAAAAAAATTTCCTGTTTTCCAGATGTGTGGCAACCCTGATACTGTATCCTTTCCATTTTTTAAATATTTATGTAGTAAATAAATTATAAAATTGTGCTATAAAGTAAAGAAATATTATGTATTAAATAGTAAATACTAAATAATATTCAATTTAACTTCACTTAAAAAAAAATTCAGTGTGCTCCACATGTTTAAAACTTTGAATATTTGCCTTTTAGTTAAATAATTTTGTTTGTGAATGTTTATTGATAGCACTATTTTACATTTATACAAATGATAAGTGAAAAAGAAGCTAACATGTCTGACAAAAAAATGGTTGATGAGACTATACATCAACTAAGCTTTCAGGCAAGCTGTAGCAGTATTTCTACAGAAACAACTGCAAATCTGCAAAATAGGCCTAGTGATGCTCATCGAGAAGGAAATTCCAGTAAAACTCCTTTTGGAAATTTTTCACCAAGATAAGATGCTAAATACAACAAGTGTAATGTTTCAATCAAGGTTCTACATTGTAACACTACAAGTCTTCGCAGGCACTTAAAATAACATCCCAATATTGAGCATGAATTTACTAATTTGCAAAATAAAAAAACTAAGCAAAAGTTTCCAAACTCAGAAGCCTCAATCTAAGCAAATAACTCTGCAACAAAGTTTAGGCATTCAGAAGTAGCCAAACAGTCACCCTAAAGCTGTGAAACTTACAAATAAAGTAGGTAGGTGGATTGCTCAACATTCACATCCATTTTTGATTATAGAGGAAGAAGGTTTAATTGAAGTGCTAAATGAAGCTCAAGCATGTTACATCAGACATTCTCATGAAGTGTTGTGTCAGGTTTGTGCAATTCGATGAAAGAGAGTATAATTTCGTCTGTACTTGCCGACATTATATGACAAGTGATTTTAAGCTGAAATGTTTTTGTTTGGGATGCAAACACATGCTAAAGTGTTGAGGGGATTCTAACCGAATACCAGCTAACAGAAATAGCTATTCCTATGTTCTGTTTCACAGACAATGCAGCAAATATGTGTGCACATTTTCACTGGTATGAAGTGTTTTGCACAAACACTGCAATAGGTAATTTCAGATGCTAAAAAAATACCAGTGGTGCTTCTCATTTACTAGTCAGGGCAAGGAACATTGTTGGCCATTATAAATCAAGCAATGTGGCATCCGAGCGCCTGCACAAAGGCCAAGAAGATTTAGGAATAAGTCCTACATTGGAACTCATCCAAGATGTAGAGACAAGGTGGAATAGCAAATATGTTATGCTAAACAGACTTTTGAACCTTAAAATGTAACAAAATCTGTTTGTTGTGCTGATCTACCCACTAGGTCATTGCTATAAACACTGGAAGTGATAACTGGTTAAAACCGGACAGCAGCTATTACTCCCAATAGGGCAATACAAAATGACACCAAGTTATTGTAACTTAGAAACAATATCAACAAGACTAACCTATTTATTCTTTAACATTAGGTAACTAGCAAGGGTTAGAAATTACAGTGAAATATGTTCCTTAAAGAGTGTTGTGCGTCATCTAGTGACCGTTCCAAGACCGAGAGCACCCCTTGGAAGGGAGGCGGAGCAATCTAGTGGCAAGCACGCACACTACGCCACCCCTCCCCCCACGTGGTCCGCAAGATGGGTCACGATCTTCCCCGAGAAACCCAGCGCACCAGTATGCTAGTTCTAAACAATCTAAGAGATCGCGCCAGGACAAAGGGCTCGATCAAGCCAAAGACCTTAACAAAAAGGACAACAAAAAATCATTCAACTGTAAAAATGTGTAACAATAATGTAGTAGCTTTAGTCAGAGTAATTATAAGAGGGTTAAGATATATATGTTAGCATAAGTTTATAGAATAAGACTGAGGAGGAGGGTTGGGCCCAACCTCCTCCAGCTGATGATTATTGTCAATGTAAGGAGATAACAAAAAATAGAAATAAGAAAAGACAAATACGTTATTACGTTATGTCATATATCTAACCAATCATTTCATTTATTTTTTACCAATCATGAGCTGTATACCATTTTATCAAATTACAATATTTTTACATATTTCAACGGTAATCCTCTAGGCCCCTATGCTCATTTCTTAACACTATGCACATGTGGAGCACAGTCCAAGAGTCATTTTAAACAAAGCGATATAAGGAATGTATTACATGGGATTTTCAATAGCCTTGAGTTCTATTGAATTTTTTCTAATTTGGTTCAATTTGAGTTAATAAATCGAATAATACAAAGTTTGATACAATATCAATACTATCAGAGCTACTCTATGCATGATTGGGTTTCTCTTGTCGATATGTTTTGTTGTTGAAAATGTTTTTACTTACATATTTTTTGACGTCTCATAATGCTCTTCACTGCCAACAATGCATTAAATGCGTCAGACTCACAGTTGATATAGAACACATTATGAGGACTTTCTGCTGTAGCGACAGGCTTCCTGCCAGCAAAGAATCAACAATTGGTATTAAATCAGCAAGTTAGAAAGTGATAAACGATGAAAATAGAAATAATTAAATTGTAAATACCTCTCTCCAGGTGTCAGCCCTGTGTAGGATGTGTCAACTTTCTGAAAAGTTTCACCTCCAAAGAGAAGCAAGTAGTCATATGGCAACATAGATTCGTTATCAATTATTATTTTCTTGACTTTCCTAAAATGAAATTTAAAAACATAAAAAACTTTCAATAAAACTATTAAGGAGGAACAAAACTAACTTCAGAAGCAAAACTTGGTAAATGTAATAAAGGTCAAGGGTAAAACTAAATATTAGTTTTATTTTTAATTTTCAACTAAGGCAGCTTTCACTCATTTGATTAGGTCTACTTTACTCTTCAAGCTAAAGCTTTTTTAAACTTTGGAGATATATTTTGTTATATATGAAAGACAATACAAGTAAGGTGGATAAAAACATATATAAGGAAAAAATACAATATGGCTTTTACAATGAAAACCCAAAGAGAGTTCAGATTTTACACTGCTGTCACTGGACAAAGAGGTTAGGAAGTTGCAGTGCATGTTTCACATTCACTTGTGATGCGTTCTAAGATGATGAAACCTATGTCAAGGGATTGGGCAGTAGAAATTGATGTTTTCTTTAAGAGGCAGCCATTACAGTGGCAATAATGTAAAGTGTGAATTGTGTGCTTTTTTTTAAGCCATATTGTTTGTCCACTTTGATGTGTTTCATCAGTGAACCATCACTAAATCATTTTCAATATGTAAAATATAGTAACTCTAATAATGTGTGTTCAATGATTGTGTGAGCTTTAATTATCAATTATATTTGATACAACTTAAGAAAAATTTAAAAGGCAGCATTGCATCCCTGAAATAATGACTAAAATTAAATCAGTGCACATATTCATCATCATTATCATCATCATCGTCAACTGTTTACAACCAGTCGTCAGGTTAGTTTAGTAAATACCTCCATCTTCCTCTATCCTTCCACCATTCTTACTCCTATATTTGCTTCCATTCTTCTCCTCTCATTTGAACACTTTCTGTTATCTGCTCCTCCCATCTCTTTCTTGACCTCTCCTACATATTTTAACTCCATCTTTCTCTTTGATATTCTCTCCTTTTCAATCCTCAGTACATGAGCATACCATCTCAGTCTTGCTTCCTCTACTATCTCATGTACTACCTGGATAACTTCATTCCTAATCTTGTTTCTCCTCGTGCTCCCCACAAACTTCATTCCTATGGCCTTCACTTTCCCAGTCTCTCTTACAATCAATGTCTATGCTTGTGACAATGGGCGCAAAGAATGCCTAATATAGCACATCCTGACATTTATTGTCTCCATCACCGGTCTTCTACACACCTATAAAATAACTCCTCCTGTTTCCCTTATTAGATCCTTTCTACTCCCACCCTTTGCCTCAATCACGCTTCCAAGATATTTTGAATTCTGTACTCTTCTGATCTCTACTTAATCTAACTTTATAGATTTATAATCCTCTTCCTTGTTATTACTATCACCACGCTTAATTCCATTCCTGTAGCTGTTCCTGTGCTTCCTCATACCCTCAAGTCATCTGCAAAACATCATGCCATATATTCTTTCCTTGTAACTCTACAAACTCTGCAACAGTTTCTTCTCTTGACCATTAACTCCCACAAGCCAGCCGGTCTGTTCTCGCTCCTGTCTGGCTAGATGACATCATGCATCACACAGGTGTAAAGTATTCCTGAACTCTGACGAGTTGTCTCTAGCGCTATGTGGTGGATTGTGGGTTCACCAAAGTCAAATGATGCATGACTAGTGTTGTAAGAAAGATGAATGGACTAGCTCTCGCTGGTATGCTGGCAGTACACTGGGATTGGCTTGCTCTGAGAACGTCACCATATAACATTTGGTATATAGTATAGTGCCTAGACCTTCAGAGACGCACTTGGCGCAACATCAGGACAGGTTTGACAACAGAATCTATGACTTAAAAATTTAAGAATAATGTAAATTAATTTTTTGGTGTAAACTCATTTTTAAATATGTATTTTATTAATTCATTTTTTTTTTGTGGTTCTTAAAGCCAATTATTTTGGACTCTAAAAATAAATATATTTGCTTGTTGAGTGTTGGACTCTATAATTATTTTTGTAACTTGAATTTAGAACTTTGTTTATTTATTTTAGGGTGACCTGGTGGTCTAAGGGTAAGGTGTCAGACTTCTGTGCTGGCGGCCGGGGTTCAATCCTCGGTCCTGGCACAGATTTATCTGATTTCCAAACCCTTCCTTCACCTCTGACAANTCTTGTGAATGTGGGGAATGCCAGGCCACCACCGTGGTTCGGATTCCACGTTAAACTGTAGGTCCTTCATTTCATCTCACAATCACCCTACCATTACACATTAGCGTAAGTGCGTATAACCCGAATGGGTAGTAAGACGCGGTGCTAATAATAATAATAATAATATTTATTTTATTTTATTTTATTTTAACATGAACTTTATATTTTATTATTAAGATTTATGTCATCTTTATACACTCCTTCCATCACTACAATTTTATTCATAATTTTTTTTTTGTAAGTGATAGTTAAATTAACCTGTTGGTGACTCAAAGTTGTATAGTTAACTTTTTGGGGAACTATCCCTTTGGATTGTGATGATAGAAATCATTTGGATTTATGAGTTGTAACATTGACGACTCGAGTCGTAATATTAGCTTCTTAGATGAAAATTCTCTTTTTTGATTGTGTATGGACTATGATGAATATATTAAATCCTATATGCATAATATTTGGAGTATATTGGCTTCTGAACTGTGTTGGTTAGAAGTGTGTGATTGGAAATATTTATTTTGAAATTAATGTCAGGTTAACCTTCAGTCTGAGGACTGTTTATTAAATCTTTTCAGTTGTTTCACATTTTCCAGCTTTGGTGCATCTAAAATAGCTGCAATTTTGTCTTTGTATGTTTTTAACCCATCTTTGTCTATTAAAAACCCTAAATACTAACTCTGAGAAAAAACCTTATTCAACAGCAAACTCACACAAATGGAATACCCCACCATGACTGCTCCACAGAAAATCTGATATACCAGCTACAACGCGACTACTGCATTGCTGAATATATCGGCCTCACCACAGAAACACTAAGACAACGAATGAATGGTCAACATTTTGATACCAACCATAAGATCCCCTGACAAACCAGTAGCCCTTCATGCCCAAAAATAATTTAGATTTTGACTCGTGTTATAATACTAGAGTTATACTAGTCCTCCCCAATAGTTGCAATGCTTCCAAGCTTCGTAGGTGAGAACTTGTTATCAATATATTACAAAATCTTTCTTTACTTCCCTTCCAAGCAGACTTAGTCACACCAGTCAGTAATTTATATGCAAACAATAATTATTTAATAATTATCTAAATACAACCTTCTAACTATATACCAAGAATAAAGACGAAAGTTTGAACAGGCAGTTACAGAATTCAAGCCTAAGCTTTCTTTAAATTAAGAAACAAGCAACAACAGAATCTAAGTGACCATGACCTACCAATAGCCATGCTGCTAAAGTCCAGTCTGTGTTTTACTCTCTTCTGCTGAAGAATGGGCACGATGTACCTAAAAAATTAAATATGTATGTGTTTTGTTGTGTTTTAACTATGAATTTTGAGGCCAACAGTTTAATTTAAAGTAGTATTGGTGAGAGAGTATTCGTGGGCTTCACTCCAACTTTTATTTGGAACCACTTCGTCCATCCCTTCTCCATCTTAACACAATTCGTGCTATCCTAATACATATTCATAACGCTCATTACAGCTCACTTTTCAAACTTTATTTCTATCCAAACTACGAGGGTCATCCAGAAAGTAAGGTTACAGCATTTATTTAGGGCCGAAAAATGCTTGTATTTAATTGAAATTCACAGGATACTTCACAAACATATTAAACTATTTTTCAACGTAATCGCCATCGAGATCGAGACATTTCTGTAGTTGGGGCACCAGCTTTTGTTGCCAGTGTCATAGACCACCGCCGCCAGCTCTTTCAGGCACTTCTTCACAGCTTCCTCGACCTCCTGATTGTTGGAAAAACGTTTCCCACCCAGAAACTCCTTTAGTTTAGTGAAAAGGCGCCAAGTTGGGTGACAATATCCCATCCAAACGATGTCAGCAGCTCCTGTGAAACTCGCGCGGTGTGGGGCCTGGCGTTGTCATGCAGGAGGCTGACTCCCCGGGTCAGCATTCCCCTTCTGCGGCTCTGAATGGCTCTTCTGAGTTTATTAGGGTATTGCAGTAAGCTTCTGCATTAATGGTAGGCCCTTTAGGCATAAAATCCACCAAAAGGACCCCCTTATGGTCCCAAAAAACAAATGCCATGACTTTTCCGGCTGAATGGGTTGTCTTGAACTTTTTGGTGGATGGATAAGATGAATGACGCCACTGAAGTGATTGTCTTTTGGACTCTGGGGTATAGTGACACACCCACGTCTCATCCCCTGTCATGATAGAGACAAGAAAAGCTTCTCCCTCCTGTACAAAACGATCCAAAAATTCACGCATGGCGGTCACACGATTTTGACGGTGCTCCGGTTTGAGCATTCTGGGCACCCATCTCGCACACAACTTCTTGTAACTAAGTTTTTCCGACACAATATCACCAAGGAGACTTCGAGAAATGTCAGGAAATTTTTCATGAAGGTCGTCAAGCGTCAGACGGCGGTCATTTCGCACTTGTTCTTCATTTTTTGCACAAGTTCGTCAGAAATCCCTGATGGTCTCCCACTCCTTGCCTCGTCGTGAGTATAAGTACGGCCTTCTCTGAACAACCTAACCCACATCATGACATGTTGTCGACTCATCACATCACTACCATAAACTTCCATGAGCTTCGGATGAACATTCGCGGCGGTATTATTCTGCAAAGTCGAAAAACGGATGACCATGCAGATCTCGCACGGACAAGAGATGGAGAGAGCGTGTGACGACCTCTCCATCTCTCACCTGTATAACTAGTGTAGTCTTGCATCTCTTATCATTTCAACTGTCAGTTCATCCACATCTAGTGCTTTTCCTTGTTTCCTCCTGTTAAATACATCCTCCACTTCTTTCCATATGGGATCCATTCCCCCCTCTTTCGATATTCCTTCATGCTCCTCTGTTTCACTCTCATCCCTTTCCTCTTTTGGGTTGAAAATATTTTCAAAATATCTCATCCAGTTATTTTTATTCTTCTTCTGTCTTCATTGTTCTTTTCTTTTTCTTGTTTCTTACCTGGCTATGTAACACCTTCCTTCCTTCCTTCCTTGTCCCTTTACACCAATTGTGTCAATTTTTTCATCCAATCTTTTCTAGCTTCCTGTACCATTTGTTTCATTTCTTCTTTCCTTATATTATTCCTTTGTTTCCTCATTCCTATTCTTAAAACTCCTTCTGAATACTTTATTCTTCTCCTCCACTGCTTCCTTTACTCTGTCATTCTACCAGGATGTCTCCTTCGATTTCCTCTTCTCACATACCTCCTCTGCAGCTTCCACCTAACTTTTGTTAAAGCTTTCCCATTCCAAATACTACTACATAAAACTCAACTCAAGGGGAAAGGCCTAAATTTGTACATGACCAAGATTTTGTTTATTGTGACAATAAACATCAAAATGTTATAAATAATTAAACTCTTTAGGTAATATATTTAATTAATGTTTCTAACACAGATATTTGTTTATATCCTGTTTAAAGACTATATACAATACAAAGAGCTTTGAACAGTTTACACATTTATAAATATGAATTTGATTAGAGCCTATTTATGCTTACATTGATTTATCAAAGTACTTTGTGTCCTTTGAAATTGTGAGTGTTTATTGGAGCATATTTGTGTACACCATAACTTAGTACCTGCCTGAGCCATCCAAATATTCATACAAATAAGGCAGGGTAGAATGAGAAGGTAGAATTTAGAGAAAATAAGAAATCTGTGACTACTAATATATGATTGTAGATCAGTGGTGGCTCGTGAGTTTGAGCCCTGGGGGTTCTGCTTGGGTTATACGGGAAGGGGGGTGGGGGAGAGGTGTACCCCTTTCGTATTATACCATTGTTTTATAATAAAGGAAATTGATAAAACTAAAGAAAGAGGAAAAATAAACTACTAAGAATAAGAATAAATTTGATGAAGAAAGCC
>CABFVZ010002560.1:85806-112355 GCA_902151445.1 Timema monikensis | reverse complement strand
CACTAATATAGTACGATTTCCATGAATGTGTTACATATAAGCAGTTTTGGATATAAAGGGCTGTACCGAGGTGTCAACCCCAGTAGTTGACTGGATATAATATGACGCTGTGGGCTCCCATTTGATGTATGGCTTAAATTTTTAGGGTTTTATTGTACTTCTTTGCTCTATTTCAAAATGTGATGTTATTAAGAATCTACTTAAAAGATAAAACAAGGATTTGAAAATACCTAGACAAGATTTAGGGACAGAACGAAGTATAGTATGTAATGCTTAACCAATGGCCTGACTGATGCTATAGGTGGTCCTACATGGTTATGAACCTCGGTACCTTGGGCACGGCGGTAACTTCCAGCATACGTACTCAACGATCCGGCTTCCAAGCCCGCGTAGCCCTCAAAATGTGAAGATTGACCTCCTTAGAATCAATGGTGAATTGTCAGTCTTGTTAGCTCACTCGTATCTTATTGACTACTCACTCGTAAAAACACGTTTCTATAATCGTTGTAACCCTTCCAATTCAAACCATTACAATGTTAAAATAAAAAACACCACAATTTAAGTCATGTCTATTACAAACTTATAAATATACTCTATATCACTAGCCTGAAGACTAAATACGTGGAAACTGATTTGAAATGTTTAGAAGCCATCCGATATAGTTCACCATCAATATGTTATCTCTCTATATACATTATAACAGAAAGTAGATCGGTTCAGAAAAGAAAGTCCGCTTCCAGAGTAGCTTGAAAGCTGACTTTTGGCAGAAAGATAGAGAAATTGAAAAATATAAAAACGAGAAATGTTAATATCTTTCTTTGAGAACAGGATTTAAAATAAAAATTAGAAGATGTAAATTATTTAAACTAGGCAAGAAAGTAAAGGTACCTTTACAAATAAACACTCAAGTCCAAAAATCTTAAAATTTATATGGGATTCCGGGATATAAGTGGGTATAAGGGGAGGTTTAAACAATAAAATAACTATTAGAAGTGGTAAAAAATATAAATTCTCAAGGCATGTAGAGGGACAACTCCAAAAACCAAAGAAGTTCGAAACTTTTCAACCATCTGTAAGGCCACCTCAAAATGTAAATAAGGTTTGAGCATTCTTCAATTTCAATATAAAATTGCGGAAAAAGGAAAGGTTTTTCCGCCAAAAGTTTCCAAAATATAAAAAAAACTCCTTGTTACAGTAGCTAATTGAATTTTGTTAATGAATGTAAAGGGAAAACCTTAAAACCAGAATAATTATACATTCAAAATGGGGCTACGGGAAATGGTCTAGGCTGGAAATTTCCAAAACTAAATTCATCAACCTCTTATAAACTAATAAGAAAATTGTAAAACATTTTTAAAACTTAAAATTAAAAATGGGAGGTGGTGGTGCAGTAGGGAGTGAGAAGAGATATTAAAAGTTCTAGTAAATACAATTTTTGGTTTGTTCGATAATATAAATTTGACAGATAACTAGATAAGTACGAGTATTTTCCTTAATCATAAAATCAATGTCTGTGTTTAAGAAGAGTTAAGAATTTAAATACTAAGAGAAAACACCTTTCTAAGCATGAAAGGAAATTTGAAAACTTTCAAACATTAAAGTCGACCACCCCAAATGATCAAAAATAAAATAATACTAAATATTGGTAGTTACAAAATAGCTTTCAAGTAATGTGTGCCTCACAATTTATTAAATTAATAGAAAAAAAAGAGTTCTTGGTGTGAAGTAAAATTGAAATTTGACCTGTAAATAAATATAGCTTGACAGATAACCGAATATCTGAATTAATGAAATTTAAAATTTGAAAAATCACTCAAGATATCATTAAATTTATAAAGTTTGTATTCTATTCAAAGGGGTCCGGAAAATGGACTTATGCTCTTTGGTAAACAGCTATGATACTTTTTACATGTTTTGTATCCATATCTATTACTTCAATTCACTTATTGTATGATCTTACTCAGGCTAATATTTAATTCATTTATGCATTCGTTTAAGGTGCTAGGTAAGATTGTTCAAAGATTTAATTTATTGATGAGAACAACTGCCTAGGGGTTGACATAATTTGTTCCAGATTGTACAAGGAGAAACATTGAAAATATAGGTCGCCAGATTTTAGAAGATATAATTTGATATAATTTTGATGCGGCTTATTCTTGCGAAGAACGTGTCATACAGCTAGTATTGAATATAGTAGAGACTCGTTTTATATGTAAACTCTTCCTCTCGGAGACACATTCTTCAATCCACTAATATTATCCTGGTATCCCTGGACTTTTACTGCTAGTAGTAAATAATAAATTAGGTTTCATTTCATAAATTGGGAAACAATAATTATTTTATCAATGGACGGAGATAACGCTTGGTTTTATGAAGTCAGTTAATATGATGGATTCATGAGACTGTTTGTGAAGGGAATAGAATAACCTTATAGAAAGATTCGTAGCAAAGGTAAAATATTAATTTTCAAAACAAATTATCACCTATGTGACGGAAAGATATGGTAGATATTAATTTACTTCAATCAACATTCAGTTTGCACATAAAATATTATTGCCATAATAAGACAATATCCTGATATCAACAATAAACCTAAAGAATACATTTAGTATCATCCACAACGCAATACATATCACTCCAAGTAGGAGTTATTATTAAAGTCAGAAATGAGAATGATACTCCAAGAATTAATTTTCACCCTTACTTGCCTAGAGTGCGTATAACCCAAACGGGTAGTAAGACGTGGTGCTAATAATAATAATACTTGCCTAGAAGCCGCAGCTTGCTTTCGCACGCCAGAACAATCCCCCTCTATAGGTTGTCAGTTCAAATAACATTTTAGGCATACACGTCACCAGTGACTATACGAGAGAAACAAACTCCTGTATCACGTCATTACCACATTTTAATGGAAATCGAAAAATACAAAGAAAATAGATGTTATCTACTCAGAATGAAAAGGAGATGAGGTTAAATAATGTCGACCCATGCTAGAATACTCACCCTCTAGTGACGGGATGAAAGTCTAGAAGTTCATTAGCTGTCGTAGGCCTGGCTAGAGCCAATATGGCCAACATCTTGCGTTTGGGGGAATATGTGGTGAGACCAGTTTCTACTACTACTACTACTACTCATACTACTATGTGGTTAGTGCAGGTTCAACTCACCCGTTAGTGACGGGGTGATAGTCCGGAAGTTCCTTGCCTTGAGCTGCCCTGGCTCTGGCTAATATAGATAGTACCGTGCGTTTGGTAGGGGACATAGCAAGACGTGTACCACCTCCTGGTAGCAAAGGACGCTTTCGGCACACGAGCTGCGTTGGGGCTGCACAAAGAAATATATAATATATCAACACATTCGGGCCTGTGCGTATTAATTTCTAATTAGTTAGTCAAGTTATCTATTCCCAGAGGGTTACACACTCACCATTAAATATATTGTGTTCGATAATAAAGGGATTCTTAATATACAAATGGTTTTGTTTGTATTGAAAAACTAATAGTACTATATAAATTGTTGGCAAGATTGGGAGTTTACAAACTTTTAGCTATATATATATATATATAATATTTATTATATTTTAGATAGTGAGATTGCATCTTTTTGTTTAGCTAGATGCAGTTTACAACTTAATTAAATAGGTTTCAATTCAACTTATAGCTATTTACAAAATAACACACGTAAAATTATTACGCTTACTTTTAATATTTTAAATATATAATGGTTTTGATTGTTTAACTGGTTTTAAAATATTCTACCTAGGACCAGTGTTTTTTTTTCTAGAAAAATAGGGGTTAAACATTTTTTTTTAATGAATCATGTATTTTAACGGTGTTTTTAGCTTCAAAATCATTTAATATCCAAACAGTAATATCAAAGCCCAGCTTTGTTTAGTTTAATAATACAGTAGCTCTTTGTTACAGGTGGAGATATTTACAAAAAATTATTTACAATACTTGATTGAAAAATATTTATAATTAACTCTAAATCTGAGTTATGGCTGCAGAAAGTTGAATGTCTCTATTTATTTATTTACTTTTTGTGGCAATAGCTGAGTGATGTCTTAAATATGGTCCAGGGATTTATTTGTCTCTCTTCAAGATTTAAGCTAAACTTTTAATCGTTTTATTGGCACCATACATTTCTGGAACGTTCCTGCAATTTCAGATTCAGCCCAGAAAGATCTTGAAGTGCACCACACATCGATCTTAGGTCTAAAATAAACTCACCTGTGCTAATTTTCTTCAACAATCCCTCATATATGCACCTATATTTTCTGTCTCTGTAATAATCATCCTTAAAATTTGTAAAATGATTAATCTATTCTTTGTAATCCTGCCAAACTGAAAACACTGAACGAAAACTGTATGCTATCCAATAAATGCTTAATATTCGCCCAATTTGCAAAAGCTGCATTTCTAATTGGCACATTCTTGCAGATTTCGACTACTTTTTGGTGATTCATGGTAAATACACATATAACTTGTAAAATAAATTATTTTAATCGGTTGATTCCAGAAATTTCCTTTACAGTATCATGGGCAGATAATTAAAGTCTATGATTGGTGCAATGCCATACTATTATTTATAGAAATTTATCTTTCTATAATCTATTAACTCCACCACCGGATCCAAATATTACCTCCACACCATAACACACAACAGAAACAAAATATGCATTTAGGTATTCCTCTGTCAATCCGATAGCTAGTGGGTGGCAAATCAAAGCAAAGAAAATCCCAGTCGCCATCAATCATTTAATTATATCAAGTCAATAAGTTAATTAACTCGTGTGGTCATTTCACAACCAGAAATCATTGCATAGACATAAAAGATCAATGTAGACCTCTGACTAATTGGTGTTGCCTCATCAATAATTAATAATATTTTTTATTTGGAACCTACAATTATATTGACCACGTTAATTTTTATTTTCTTGCTAATGTGATTGATAATATTAATACAAGCAATTGTAGACTCACGTATTCGTCCCATATCAATACTGTTAATTTCTTGTAGGTCAATTTCCATTTCAAAATTATTGGCTTGTTGGTTTATTTTTGCTACTCTATAAGCCATGCAAAATATGTTGACAGTGTCTCTTTTTGGCGTGAAATAGGTTTCAGGAACCCCTTCTCAAATGTTTCTTCCGATGTTTTCAGACAAGTTTTGTGACCAGCACTTTCTTTGTGTATAAATATTTAGACTGTTAAAGATGTCAGCTGTTGCTTTGGGTTGTACCAAAATGAGATACTTCACAATTGGCCCATATTTTTGATATCTTCAGTCACATTCTTGCCTCTGTTCCAAGCGTTTGAACTTTTCGGCAAGCACCACAACCAATATTACCATCTTTTATACAACATAACAAAATATTTTATTCACAGAAATCAATCTTTTGTACTCAAGTCAAACAGGAAGGAAGGGCACATTTGCTCCATTTGTTCCTTTGACTTACTAGGAACTGAGAATGGAACAGCAGTCAATTCAGAGGAATTAATTATTTCTTCTGGATCATCAAAGGTCTTTCTTTTATGCATTGGGCTGAGAAAAAATGTGATACTTTCTTAATTTTATAGATTTANATATATATATATATATATATATATATATTTATGCATTTGGCTATTTAATTTAGAAATATATCCGATTTATATAGTAAATTAGAAGATTAATATGAACTTAAAAATCATATTACAGTAAAGCTCTATTAACAGCCGAATACGCCTTGTTTACTTGATGACGGCAGCACAACAATAGATAAAAGAGTTGAGCACAACTGCTTGCCGTTAGTGATGACCACAATCGGGGCCACTACAAAAAAAAATTGTCTACAATCGATTATTCGATTGTACTGTCGATTGAATAGTTTACATTATTTTTTTCAATGTGCTATTGCGTCATTTTTTCCATTATATCTCTTTCCTTTGTATGGAAAATCCTTTTTCATTCCAAATATATATAATAATACAACCAAAACATAAATTAAGTTAAAAAAATGGTGGGTGTACGACGTATACACAAAGGCTATAAAATAAAATTATTAAAATAAGATTGTACTAAGCACGTCTTGCTAAATCATGTTATATATATTCGTATTTCTATATGTGTATATATGTATTCCTATCTATATATATGTGTGTGTATCTATATATTATATAGATATCTACATATAACAATAGGGTGTATATGATGATCATCTTACCATTACAAAGTGCATATATATTATAAGTAATTTGTATAAATACTTGGAGTGCCATCTGGTGACACTTAGATTATTTTATCACTAAGAATAACAAAAAACAAATGAATGATAGCATTGACTGTTTTGATAAATTCGCGCCAATATAGCGAAGGATTTTCAGCTGTGAACAAGATTTTGGAATAAAGTGATAATAAGATGGCAGATACGTGAAACTTTACGATTAAAGAGCACTTGTTTGGAAGTGTTTGGGTTCACAAAATATCACAGATTGGGCTGACAGAACCACAAAATATGACGCAGTTGCAACTGAGATTTCGGATGGTACTTCAAACAAAGGAAACCCTTGTTTGAAATAAATATTTGATTCTGGCAGAGTAAAAAATTGTAGTCCTAGAATTAGTCAACCAGTCTACAGATTCAATTAAAGTGCTGGAGTTGCCACATCCATCGAAAGGTAGCCTCGTAAATTGACACGGAAGTGAGCATCATAATTCGGCGTACCAAGTTCACAAAAAGAAGGAATTATCTATATGTGAAGCCATTTCAACCTATTCTTATCATAGAACGTAGTGATTCTGGTATGAATAAACGTATCGAACCACGTGCTTTATTTTTTCAGAAGTTTCTAACAGCTTTTTTTTGAGAAGATGACTTCCTTACGGATGAGTGTGCCTCTATAGCAGCATGCGCAAAAGCAATGCCTTTTTGGGGCAAAA
This sequence comes from Timema monikensis, assembly GCA_902151445.1. NCBI lineage: Eukaryota > Metazoa > Arthropoda > Insecta > Phasmatodea > Timematidae > Timema > Timema monikensis. The sequence goes on along the minus strand of CABFVZ010002560.1, from coordinate 105,434 downwards.
TAGGAACCACATTTCACAGTGTAGATTAATCAAAATCCACCACATGCTATGTTTTAGGCAGTTGTTGCTGCAAATTATATGATTGGACCATAAATTTTTTAGGGACTTTTAAAGGAACAATCTGTCTGTAAATTCTTTGGAATTGGTTAATACTTTAACTGACGGATAATGGAGTTATGAAGCACGTATGATTTCAGCATGACGGTACACGTTCCCATTTCACGCTAGTTGTTTATGACATCATAACGAAAACTTCCCACAAAGTTGGATTGGCCAACCAAATCATCATTACCATGATCTCCACAAAGTCCTGACTCGACCACACCAGACAACAGCCTGTGGGAATACATCAAAGAGAAAGTGGCTGTAAGTCACTACGAGACTATTGATTACCTAATAGTTGCTGTGAAACCTGCCTTCGCAAACATAATGTCAGTGATTAGGGATATGATTACAAAAAAATAGTATCGATACTTTACTCATTAAAGTATCGGAAGAAAAATATCGGTACCTTACTAGTATCGAAATAAAAGTAACGATAACAGTAACTATCGGTAACGAATCGCATATAAACATTTCTGCTTCGTCTGTTTGGGGCACGCTGGAGTTAACTGAGTTAATCGAGCTGTACAAAAGCTTGTTTTGTTTTGTTTATGATAACCGGAATCATTCCCCACCGGGCATCAGAATGTATTGATACACAAAGATGAAAGACGTGCTATGAATAATGACGAGCTAAAAGAGATAGTGTGCTAGAGTTACTTCTTGCTTTTAATGAGAAAAATTAGTTAGAAAATGGTAATAGTATAATTTATTCTTCCTCCACATTCTACCTTAGTAAACATTTAATCCCAGCATTAGTGTAGATAATAAAGAAACTGTTTCTTTCGATAACGATCCGATTCCGGAGTGTGAATACTAATATCAGTAAAATTACCGGGAAAAAAGTGTAGAGTAAAAAAATATTAGAATCGAAAGGAAAATATTGATATTAGTAAATTATCGACACTTTTTTCATATCCCTACCTGTGACGTTAATAGATGTCACAAATGATATTAAGACGTATCCAATTTTGCAGGGACACTGATGGAACTCACATTGACCAATTAGATCAATAGTAATCTAGGAGTATGTTGACTTATGGCCCACCATTTATATGAACTATCTGATCAAACTTTGTGTGACCATTGGGGATGTCATCAAAAACATAATTTGCTCTGTAACCATGGGTAAAATCTGACACCTTAATTAGCTATATACATTGAAGTACCATTAAAGGAATTTTGCCCTAGGGGTGTGTATAAGATGATACACTATTCAAATCGATACATAAACCTGGCCTATGCAGAAGATGCATAGTTTTCGTTCAAACAAATCAACGTGAATGATGACGATTTCCCTAAACATCAGAAAACTACTACACTTGTTGAGTTTGAACACACGAATGATTCATTCTTCTAGAAAGGTTTATAATCCATAGCATTTTAAAGAGCCACTTCATACCCACGTGTCCTTTACAAAAGATTGTTGTTTGTACATCCAGCATAAATTCACAAATCTCATACAGTCGCTGTATATTAACATTTAACGTGATATGTCATTGGTCGTTTGCAAACTATGTTACATAACTTAGTGTTCGAATAACGTGATGTAATGATTGAAAAAATGTGTTACTTGCACCAGTAGCCGAATTAACAAAACCGCTTGTATTACACTTTCCTTGATTATGAAGTAAGAGAGCTCATCCCTGTCATGTATATATGACTATTTTACAAATGGGAATTTCCTCTAGCACTTTCTCACAGAGAAATAAGTTCCGTCATATTGACAATTTTTTACACCCGGCTAATAGATCAAGACGTTTGACATGAACTTGAATTCAAAAAAGTGGCTCTTTCACTTTCGTATCTTCATATGTCCGACGGTATATCTGTGTATCTCTTTGTACCTAGGACCAGAAAGCTAAGCCCACCCAAAATTCCCGAGTTGGGTTTCATTCGGCCGATGTCACCCAACGTCCCCGGGATAAGGTGTTCGTCGATTATATTGGGCCCATTACCCGTTATTCTTTAGGTAACTCCTGCATTCTTGTATTAGTTGACGCTTTTTCCCGGCTTGTAGTTTTTATTCCGTTGCGTAACATTAAGGCATCCACTACTGTCAACGCCCTGTGTAGGCGTGTTTGGGCATTGTTTGGAGCACTTCGAGTTGTATTTAGTAATAATGGTCCTTGCTTTAGGTCGGTTAGTTTTAAAGACATGTGTTTTGGTTGGGGTATCAAGCATGTGACCACCAGCCCCTACCACCCCGGGCCGAACCATGTGGAGAAGTTCAACCGGAATTTGGTGATTGCGCTGACGATTTTTCATAGTCAGGTGCAAAATAAGTGGGACCAGGAGTTGGACTTTCTTAATTTGGCATTCAACTTGGCCTTCCACGAGTCTACTGGGTCTTCACCTGCTTCTGTTTTTCTTGGTCGTGAGTTCTTCTTGCTATCTGGAATATTGACCCTTTGTTGGAAGATAATGATGATTCTTCTCATGAGGAGAAATGTAGGCTGGCCCTCGATAGTATGAAGAGAGCTCAAAAAAGGGTGGCTAACGCTTACAATAAAGGGATACTTCCGGTCCTTTATGTAAGAGGGGATAACGTCTTGTGTAGAGTATTTCCCTTGAGTTCCTTGGTAGATAAGAGGTCGGTGAAGCTGTGCCAGAGGTGGGGTGGTCCATGGACAGTGGATACATTTTTGACCCCCATGATGGTTCTCCTCAAAAATGTTAACGACGTATCTATGACTAGACGAGCCCACGTTGGTCACCTCAAAAAAGTGTAGGTCCAAGAGTCCCTAAGGTTTGTAAATATATGGATATGTAAATGTAAGAGTTCGTAATGGGATAAGTATTAATTATTAAATGTTTAATATTTTTTGGTTAAATTCTCTCGTATGACAAGCATTGGCCCAGGTGAAATGAACTTTATGACTCAAATATGACTTACGTGCCTAGGTTTAACTCAGAGACAGGCACTATAGGAGTTTGTAGAAAATTGTGAACTATTTAATTATTGATGACGATTATTGACAGTGCTGTGATACGGCCATTAATATCATGAACCTATCTGGAGTTTATTAACGAAAAATATTTTCTCGTATGAAAGCAAGAATTGTATTTTAACTCAAAGATAGGATGTATTCTTCAAGAAAAAAAATGATGGCCCTGTGTGACGAGTCAAGAGGGTGATCCTGACTGAATCAAGGATCTATATTTGTGAAATCTCACTGCTTCTTTCTGTTGTGCAGCCCAGATAACTTCCGTCGCCTTCTGTCTTCCGTCTCCCCCTTCCCTATCCCCAGTTGCATGACGATGTGAAGAGCTTCTGTAAGATTGGGACATGACTCGGTAGACGACCGTAGCTGTTCCACGATCATCTACCCTGAGAGTATGGAGAGAGATGGCGAGCATAAAAAAGAGGGCCGGCTGGAGGCGTCACCTGGAGAAAGAAGTAGCTGGAGAACATACTGAGATGTGTTGTGCTGCTTCCCAGGCAGTCCAGGAGGGCGGTCCCTTTGGTTCAACGTAAGTCCGAGTGACATTTGGTTACTATGGTTTCTGAGGAACTAAGAGGAAAGATTACCTCTCACTGGTGTAATGGAAACGGAAGAGACGCTACTATTACGCTTCTGGCGTCCCCCCTTTTTTCTGCCAGAACCATCGGAAGGATACTGAGGCCTGACCCCCCTTATTAGCTGCCGATCCAAAGGAGGGGGGAGAGATTTGTAGCATTAGGCTACAAGAATAGAAGAAATGTGTATATCTTACCCCATTTCACCACCCCCGGCATCTGTGCACCACACGTCGGGAGAAAAAAATAACACGACTATGCATGCCCGAGACAAAATTTAGACTGATCGCCTTGGCAAGTTTCAAGACACGCCCACTAGGTTTGTATGTGTTGTGAACCTGTGGCAAAGAACTAGAGCTGCAAAGAGCTCAAGTTGCATAGATATGATACTCGTCGATGTTCTCGAACAATCCCGGAGCTCTGAGAATTGTGTAGAAGCAATTGTAGTCATGCGTATTTTCTTCCCGAATGTTCCATATGTCTTTCCCCTTCAAATATCCTGTTATCCAATGTACTCTGGGTTGTTTTGCATATATAGTGCAGACAGGGCAAATTGTCGACATGCTTGGACTAGGTTATATTTTAGGAAGGAGAAGCTACGGCTTAGTATAAACAAAATATTAGATGAAAATTCTCTTTAGCTTCATAATTTTTTTCTTTTTGGTATAAGTATGTTTTTTATTTAACTTTTCAAAATGCTCTTTCGGCTAGCATTTATGTATGTTAAATAAAAAAGACCAGTTGTATAATCCATTAAATTTTATGTAATTTAATTGAATTGAACTTATCGATTGTTAAGAGGATATCGATATGGTAACTAGAATTGATGCGGATCGATTTATTATATGGAAAACTACCGATACTTAAACTTTACTATATAAAGCTAGTATTTAGTTTTGGTAAATGGCTATAAGTCCAATCTTTTTTTAAAATTCTTTTACAAACAAAAGAAACTTACGATGAGGGCTAAACTTTGCATTGTGCTCAGAAAGTTTTCTTTAGATAATAATGTCACAAAAGGTTAACTTATAATTATTATTTGTGTTGAAAATGTTCTATTTGATATGTTATGATTAGGAATTGTTTTAACGTTAATTGTATAACGGGAGGAAGGTAATTAAATAAGAGATTACTAAGAATATGTATGGACTCATTCAATAAATTGTAAGTAGATGTAAGGTTTATAATTTACCTTTTTGAGAATGACGTAATCATGTTAGTTGTTCCGTAAGGAAAGTTGTAGATAGATGTTTTTGTTATTATCAAATGCTATGATTGAGCTGAAGCCTTATTTGAATATAATGTTGTTCTCTACTTCTGGCATTTAAAACAAATAATTAATATAATTTCTAACATATTTCTAAACTGTCAGAATAATTTAACTAACTTCTTTATTGAACGCTTTATGTTCATTATAAATGTTATATAAAATTAAATTCTATATTGAATACATATCAACATAAAACCACTTCAAGCATTCCTTAATGTTATGACTCACCATACCCTTAGGTCCTTTTATATTTATGTGTGCTATATCTTTTTTTAATTTTTTTAATATATCCATTTCTATTTTATGAGTTCTAAGAGGATGACCGTCTATAAATTTACTCCCGCAACTGATATGAGTTGTGTAATCTGAGGTTTCGAATGTTTGATCTGAGATATTCAAAAACTGAGCTCCAATCCTTCACTCCCATTGCCCCCTTTTTTTCTACTCCTTTTTGTTTATTGTTTTTTGGGCCTCTTATTTATTTCTTATTTTTGTCAAGAAGGGTTCAAGAAAAGCCTATGTAAATGTCGTCATTTGATAATCTTATTGTAAGTTAAATTTCAAACTAACTACTTCCATACTATTTCATTATGTCATGTGATAAGAATATACTTTACCATTTCACTCAAAAGCCACTTTACAGACTGAAGGGAAATTTAGCGGGGGTACAACTCAGATGTTTGGGTAAGATATAGGCTATTTAAATTACTTAAACTGCTTAACATAAAATAGCACAACCACCCCTTTTGCCCCCATACGTTTCTCTGGAACCACCAGGAGGGGGGTTAGCTAAATTTAACATTATGTCACCAACGTATGGTCTAAGGCACTATCCTCGCAGTATATTAGACTACCGATAACTGGAAGATCGAGGTTTGAATCTTGTTCGAGTGTATTGAGGGTGGTTTTCTTAATTGTTCTTACACTATCCCTCCCTCTTAATGGAACATTCCTTTTCCCTAAAATCACTATCGTAATTAGTACGTAAGAACGGGTGATAAGATGTGGTTCTACAAATTGGCTTAGTATTTATAAAATGTTAGAAATATTTTAAAAACTAGTTTCATTTAAAAAATATAAAGTTTTTATAAAAATATAAAGTGTTTATTTATTTATATCAGTTATAGACTTGTTTATATAGGTATACTAAATGTGAAACTAAAGATTAATCTTTGACATGTGTTCTATAATTAATTTGTTATATAAAATTAGTTTTTATTGGAAACATATTTGTTAATATGATAAAATTGCGAAACAAGATCATCAAACTCCAACTTAGTATTGTAAATGCAAAATAAAAACACAATAAGGAATAAAACCCTTCTTCTTTGGCACAGAGGAAATAATAATCAAGAATGATATAATATTTCTCCCGACAACAAATTAGGTTGCGTTTGATTGCATCTCCCGGCGTACTTAAATTCGGGTGTGTTTCAAAATGTCCTTGCACCTCGAGGCGGATTCACATAAACGTTTAAAACAAACATAGTCTTTGAAATAGACTATATGGTAAAGAATGTATGATTTCATCATAATAGTTGTTCGCCATTTCTATCGCCTAATCATCTGTACAGTCTTTAGACTACCTCGTTTGTGTCCCCTGTGCTAGATACCCGTGTTAAATGCTAGATTTGTCCGTGCCTCACCTCCAGCCACGGTGGCAGCGATGACGGCCTGAGTCCTGGCTTCAAGTCCCCGAAGTGCTGGGTGCTGAGCCGTCAAGACCAGGCCAAGGTTCGTTCCCGGGGGAGGGGAGGAAGGCACAGACACACCTGGAACCAACCACCATAGTCATGGTCCACGTCAGGTGGAAGAGGTACGGGAACTGGTGCGTAGCCAAAAACGCTAACCCAATAATATTTTTAATATGTTTTAATTAAAACATTTGAAAGCTAATATAGATTTTGAATTTACTATTCATACCAGATGTACTATGGGGATATGGTGGCCTTCAGTTGTACCAAGATAATATTATCAGAGTGAGGTGAAAATATGGAGAACATCATAATAAAGTCAGCTCCTTCAGTTGTCGGATGGTATGATACGTCACTATTTTCAGAGGCCTTACTGCCTATGACTGAAATATATGGTTTGGAAATCGGATTGAGCGTAATAGGGGTGGTTTTGCTTTAACGATTTTCCACTATACTTTCAGGCAAATGTGTATAAACTTCTTCTAGACTCAACCTTCCAAATCCCTAACACATTATCTTAATTAGTATAATTAGTAAACATGGGTACAGCTTGAAGATTTAATAATATGAATCGCAAAATATTAATATACAAGTTCACAAGTACAAAAACTATGATTTAAGTTAATCTCAATTTAACAATTAGGATGTAAGCCTCAAATAACCAGAGAGTAATTTTTACTAAGCATTAGCGCTAACATATCCATCATGAAGGTTTCAAAGGAATCCATATTGGAATGCTGGGATGGATACTTCATGCGGAGGCTTAGTCTTTTAATGATTGAGAGCAACCAACCTTTCTCTCCAGATCACTAATCTTATTCTTATGAGATTATAATTCATTCAGAGGATCGTAACATATAGTAAAGTAGGATTTGTGCAAGAGTTTAACGTAAAAGGCTTTGACAAAATCTTATAAAAATAATAGAAATAAAAAAGTATAACTTATTCATATAAAGATAAACTACCTCTGATTATTAAGTAAATTGAGTTCTTAAGGCTTGAAATATTATTTAAACTATACTAGCTATGCCTTCTCGATTCAAAAAAATCTACACTTTAAGACGTCTTTTGAGACAAGGCTCTTGGATGTATTTTTCAAGATGATCAAGACGATAAGCAGTCGATAATAATGGTCATTAAAAACCACACTTAACAAAAGGGAGAATGTTCTGAAATTAATTTTACCCATTAAAACTCTGGTTGATATGCATCTCATAAAACACTGGTTAATATATACCCCATAGCACACTCGTTAATATTTGGTTAATTTTGCAGACTTAACCACTCATGGCAGTAGACTAACAAATAAAAGCTGAAATCTTACGCCTCTTATCACGTGGAAATGTTCTACTCGTTGCTGGTTACTAGCAGCTAGAAAATTAAATGAACTAGCGTCGTATGAACTCTAAACTAGCAGCTATGGAAGGTAGACATGCTTAACTTTACTAGCCCTAGTCGATGGAACAAGGTCACGTGATCGATTCGCCACTACCATCAAGCGCTAAACTATCCTCGTGATAACTCCACGAAATGTCACTTTAGCTAGTAGTAAAAGAACACAAGCATTTTAAAACATCACGCCTTACACCCACTTATGGAAGACATTTTAACATAACAACCACCCAGAACATACTATACTCGCCGCTAGCTTAAGGTGTAGCAGAAGTGAGTGCGAGTAGTTTTACAGTTTTTATAGCATTACATTTCTTTTCCCAAAATAGATCAAATATTTCTCCAGTAGCAACATAGAGCTTAGTGTTCTGCTCGTGCTAATACCAACAAACCCTGAATATCTGTCAAGGGTGTCGTGGAATTTTGTAAAAACATTTTCTCCTTATTTAAAAAGTTTAGACAAAATTTCAGGACACCCTTTACAGATATTTAAGATCTGTTGATATTAGCATATGCAGAACACTAAGCTCTATTTTGCTACTGGAGAAATATTTGATTTATTTTTGCTAGATAATTTATATTCTATTAATTGTAAAAATATTTGTGCTCCCTTCTGCCGCACCTTAATTATGGTATGATTTTGGTAGAAAGAACAGTAAAAGATAGTTACTAAATTCACAAAGAACAATTTTAATATATTCATACAGCTATTCATGTTATGTGCAGCTATCACTTTTGATATATATTGTCAATACCTATAAAATATTACAAATAATATATTGAAATGTTATCACTGTTAGCTGCAAAGAAATATATTTTAATTTTCTGAACTGTTCTTCCAACCAAAATCAGGGTATATCTTCGTGTGACAGGGTTACTAGCTGCTAGTAGGTATTGCTAATAAAAGCAGATTTTACTTGCAGCCTGTAAACTAGTTTTGTGTGACCCAGGCTATAGTCTGGACCAACTTAGAAATGAGAATAGTTACAACTTGACTCAGGGTGTACGAAATCTACTAGATTTACAAGCACGATTTTATATGTCTAATACATCGCTACAGTTCATTTTTATGTATCAAATGAAATAACATATACTATAATAAATATTATTAACAGGTTCCATCCATCCCGAGGAAGACTTATATCTTGAATATGTGAATTCATCCAGTCTATGTGTTGCATTGTGATCCTCAGCCCAACTTGGACCAAGAATAATGGATCGAAACTTACATCCCTAAAGTCTGACCATAAATTTGGTGGCGAGAAGTGCTACGTCAAATAATTATAAATTCCCATCCAAAAGATTGATTGATAATTATCAATGGTGATAGCAATTTGGTTGGAAATGTTTACTGCAACTATACATTCTAAATAAGGTATAATGAGGGTTAGATTGATAGCTATGTTACTTTTGGTACAGTAAAAAAGTCTTATAAAGAAGGCGTATAGTTCAAGCATGATTAATAGTTTAGATTAGTAATTTCTTTCTCTACATAAGTAGAAATAGGTAATACCTACTATATGCTCTAGGGACATAAAACAGTTGTAACATGTTTCACTTATCAACTAGGAATTAACTCGCTGCCCTTAAAGTCCTGGTTGTACTTATGTTTCCATTCCTCCATGCTGATATTCTGCACGTCATTACACCCTGATCTTGGGGGTTGCCTTAGTGTGACATCAATAAACGTTTAGGTGTGCAATGATAATACGAGAAGAGATATTCTGGCTGTGCCCTTCTATACGTATATAATCAAGGGATATTAATAGACTATTCCAGAACTCCCAGTTAAGCAAACATGCATTACCTGTTAATTGAAGGCAGTGACCAGCTATTGCTGCAGGGATTATTTTAAGTGTTACTATAAGATACTCCCCCATCTCCCTGTTTATGATAACTCACCTGTCAGTTTCTGTTAAATCATATTATTGTTGTTAGTGTTACTGTAATACCCTTCAATCTTCAACCATCTTAAAAGAGTGATACAAATTGCAAATAAAGGACACTTGACTCACCTACTGGTGGTTCGCAAGAGATGACCTTGTTAGTACTACTATCAAGTGTCTTATCCTTCAAGCTGTTACACAACATATAAAGTCACCTGCAGGTGGAGGTGGCGTCATACTGCCATTACTGCAGGAGCTGGCCGTGCTGTTGTTACTATCTGGTGCCCCCCCTCCTCCCATGTGTAGCTCCGCCTCAATGCCACCCCCGGGCTTGCCTCCTCTCTGAGTGTTGAGGATCTGCATCTCCCACATCTGCTCCTGGCGGATCTCATCATTGTAATCCTAGCAAAACAAACAATTAGGGTTTTGAATCAAATAGATAAAGCTATTATTTATAAATTTTAGTGAGGCTTACTCCATCTAGATATCATATTCTGAAGATTGAAAAATGACACCTGGACATGGGAATCGAACCTGGGACTACCAAGCCAAAGGTCCCGGGTTCGATTCCCGTGACCAGGTGTCATTTTTCAATTTTCAGAATACGAATTAAGTTTTTGATAAAATGATATTCTATTTATTTGTATTTTCATTCCCTTTCCCTTGTTTGTTATTTGCTGTCTTCTATGACGAAATGTTTCGGTGTTATTATTGATGTGACACCAACTTGAGGTCTTGTTTATACTAGAGAAGATGCTCTTCTAAATATATATTATCAGAACGCTAGTGAAGATTGTGATGTTTTATATGTTTAGCGTTTTTACATATATTACCTAAAATTTTCACAAAGTTTCTGATGATCTGTATAAAAGAACATCATATTTATCATCACTAACACCTGAACTTGGTGTCACATCAATAATAACACCGAAACTTATCATCAAATGAAAATTAAACAAATATCAAATAAGGAAAAGGGAATAAAAATAAAAAGGATATAATTTAACCATTTATATTTTCCTTATCAAATAAAATATGAGCATTAGTAAAATCATTATTGCTTATAGTTTTATCCATTTGGCATTCCCAGGTTTTTATCATCGTAGATAGTATCTAAGGTTCTATGGTGTATCTGTTTTCTAATGAACGAGTCATTTAATTCTGTATATAAATAAACTATAAAGTGTAATGATGTCTATTTCAATATATTTTTCGAAAACATTTAATTCAAATGATATAATTTTATTTTTAATAATTACTTTATAGAAGTAGTTTTTAAATGTTTTATTCTTTTGCTCTAGTACCTTTAAAACAGACTGCTTATACTTCAATGTGTAGAGGGTGAATTATCGTCTTTTAACGATGTGTTTGTATTATTTTATTTCAGGAAGACTATAGTGGGGTTTTTTTAGTAGGCATTTCAAGAGCGTTAAGTGGATGATATATTTATATAATCTAATTCTTTTGGCTTGCATAGTATTTTACAACCATTTTAGGCTCTTAAAAATATTTTCTTTAGTAACATTATTATTATTATTATTATTATTATAAGTATTAGCACCGCATCTTACTAACCGTTCGGATTATACGCACTTACGCTTATGTGTAATGGTAGGGTGATTGTGAGATAAAATGGAGGACCTACAGTTTAACGTGGGATCCGAACCACGGTGGAGATCTGGCATTCCACACCTTCACAATTTGTGATTAATACACGTATGGTCAGAGGTGAAGGAAGTGTTTGTTTATCAGATAAATCTGTACCGGACCAGGAATTGAACCCCGGACCACCAGCATAGGAGTCTGACACCTTATCCTTAGACCACCAGGTCACCGACTTTAGTACAGTAACTTTAAAATCTAAAAGGGGTCCGATACTTTGTTACAATATGAGCTATAAATACTTTCTTTATAATTATATTAGTAATATTATTATTAAATATTCTTAGAAGAAAATTATCTGAGCTGTATTCATCTTAACTTAAATAAAATACCCTACTAAATTTAAATTACTTAGGAACTGTATATTTATGTTTCTCTTTATTTAAGTTTAGCTTACTATTTATTCAGCATAGCTGAGTACACATTATTACCAAATACATAAGTTTAAAGAGATTCCCTGTATTTTTTTTATTGACTTTTCATAAAAATAGAGAGGACATGTACTGATTTCAAATAATTTGGTACGATATTAATTTAGGTAAATTAAGAGCTGATTCTCAAGTGAGACTAATGTTAATTCGAACAGGTGAGAATTACGCAGCGTTTTTTGTTGTATATATATTATAAAATAATAAACATTTAAATTATATCTCATAGCAGCATTCATTCATTACTATTTATTATTGTATGAAATTTGTACACACAATTCCTTTTCCAGATTGTGGCATTTATTTATTTAAGCCAAATATTTTCCACTACTGGATTGTTAGGCCTGTCATAGCTTCATATGCTTTATAATCTAACTTAAGGCTAGGACAGGCACAACATACTCTCCCCGTTCGTTAATTCATCACTGTGAAAGGGTAGACCCTTATTTCACCACCAACAAATTGGTTGGACATGCCAGGAATCGAATCCGGGCCCATTAGCTCACTAGACAGACACTTTACCGACTGAGCTAAGGTGTCGGATTATTTTATCAAAATAATTAAGCTTGATACAATTGTTGTGTAAATATGTATCGCTACACAAATATATTTTAGGGGTTCAAAAATCACCACCTTGTAATTCTATTGTGCCGACCAAAATATACTACCTGAACTCATAAAATAAAGCGTTTATAGTATGGCCTATTTATATTTTATTAAACATTTTTTGTGATTTATTTTGTCACAAAAGCTGTTACTATATATCTAAACCATTAAATATATTTGGTTACATTTTTAAATATATTTTTTATAAATAGTATTGATAAATCTTCTTAAATTGTAAAATATATTCATACAGTGAAGTATCCCCTATTGGATACGTCTACATAGCAAAATGATCTTTACAGCAGACAATTTAAATTTCCCCGTCCAAATAACTTGGCTGCTTACGGATAAACAACTTCCCAGTAACGGACTTTCTTAATAAAGGAAACTGACACTGCTGAAGATGCATATATTTTATGCTTAGCAATCCATAAGAAGCGGATATAAATTTAAAACACCAGTTGATATATTTTACTGTAGGAATGTTATAAATATCATTGTCTCGAATGAAATGTGAGAAGTGCTGTCTCCCCCTCTAGTCAAATTTTCTAAAATAACCTATACAGGCATTTAAAGGTCATAGCTTCGACCCCCTGTGAGTCATCAGCAGGGGTTGTTAAAAATGTTTAGTTTGTACTCGTTCGCTCTTAGTGAATAAACTTGAGATTCTTTTAAGTTGTGATGTTATTAAAGTGGTAAGTTTTGGTCGGTTCTTAAGATGTTTCAAAAATGTAAGTGTTGAAATTGAAAGAAATAATGTAATTATCATCATTGTTAACACTGCATCTTACTAACAGTTTGGGTTATACGTTATAACTTATAAGACAAAATAGAAGTTTTGAAAGTGAGGCAGAAAGAAAACTTCAGTGTTCGTGATTTGGCCACTAAATATGATGTGAGAAAAACCCAAGTCAGTGATATTCTAAAATGCAAAAACGAAATTTTGAAGTCTTATAAAATTTAAAAAAATTAAGTAAAAGAGGATTTCCGAAAACGCAAAGACAAGCGGTTGATAAAGTGACATTTGAATGGTTCTTCCTTTGTCTGGGACACTAATTCGTGAAAGGGCATTGGCAATTGCTAAATAGTTGGGTTTGAGTGACTTTAAGGCTTCTGCTGGTTGGCTGGAAAAGTTTCAAATTATATATAATAAATAATTAAATAGGGTGACCTGGTGGTCTAGGGGTAAGGTGTTGGACTTCTGTACTGGGGTTCAGGGATTCAATCCTCGGTCCCAGCACAGATTTATCTGATTGACAAACTTTTCCTTCACCTCTGACAAGACGTGTATTAATCAAAACTTGTGAAGGTGTGGAATGCCAGGCCTTCACCGTGGTTCGGATCCCATGTTAAATTGTAAGTCCTCCATTTCATCTCATAATCATCCTACCATTACACTTTAGCGTAAGTGCGTATAAGCCGAACAGGTAGTAGGACGCGGTGCTAATAATAATAATAATAATAATAAAAGTAAAATTTATTTTCCTTACTTCTCGTCACATAGGTCATTTACAGTAAGCAAAGTCCAATATTTGTTTATTATTTATCCTGCACACAATACTGCACAATGATGTAATTATGAACGGTATTTTGTTTTTGTTATTATCCACAGTATTTAGGTTCATATAGGTTAAACTGTGTTCAAGCATTATGATTTGTAAATAGTTTAAATTATTTTTCCATATAACGTTCAATTCTTAATAACGGACAATTTTTGCGTCTCGGAAGGTGTCCGTTATTTATAAATTCTGCTGTACTCGGATTTAAGTATTTTATTAATTTTACAATTATTTGAAAAATATTTCATAAGAAAATACTAATTTTAAAGCAACGATTTACTATGTTTATATCAAATTTGATCCGAGTTTCAATTCAAGTTAATTAATTGCTTTGCTAGTAAAAATATATTTGCATACATAGACAATTAATTTATCATGAAAACATGTTTTATTAAGACTTCGCGATCATTTAAAAATTAGATTAATAATAATTTAAAACGTTACAACTACATTTTTTGGAACAATCGAAAGATACTACAATTTATGTATGCTACTATTACAAAGCATTGACATTGAGTTTATATAAGAACAAAGTATTTTAAATTCAAGTTTCAAACTTAACCCAGCGTGAGGATTTTAATAATAATTAAATATTATATCACCGTTAAAAGTTTAGTCCTTATATATTTATTATATTTGAATTACTAATTGAAGATACAGTTTGTTTCAAGTATTATTTAACCTTACCCTATTCCTAACAATAACTAACTAAGAAAATAAATAAAGACTTGAATAATACCAAAAAGAAAACGATACATATCACGTGTAAAAGACAATAATTAGAATAATTGCCAATTTTCCCCTTTAGCTCACCTGGGTATGATACACGTTCGCAATAATATTACTGAAGACGTGAAGTTCGGGGTTCAGATCTCAGAAGTACACCCTAAGGCTCGTTTTACTCAAGTGATCTATCAGTGTGGTTTTATCATCCCCTCTCAACGATAACTATAGTTCCCTTCCTCTAAACTACCCTCTACAAATACGCCATAAATTAAGACGTTAAATAGCGCTGGTGTTAAAATGTAAAACCTAACAATTGAAGCAGCATTGAATGTTAACCCTCCAGATTGTTCTAGGACCATTACAATATGAAAGTAAACAATTAACCACGAGGTTGCAGGTCACGTGAGCTCCAATAGAGACGAACAATGTATTTGAATGTTACAAATCTAAAAATAAATAAATATTTAAAATATTTGGATTAAGGTGGTTGCCTCTGCAAACAAGAAAATGCCACAGAGACGTTCATATCTAATGCCATATTCACTTATATAATGCGTTTACTTAAAATATGACCCACGCCAACCCTATTGTTTAAGTTTTATTGATCTAGACATTATTGTGTGAAAAAGTGAGCTTCAAGAAACCAGTGAACCACGCAGATAAAAAAAACTACTTAACATTAAATAACTAGAAAATTAAAAATATCCCGTATATAAATAATTCTCCCAAAATTACTCTACATTGTCACTACTGTTAGAATATACTAAACACCATGTGACTCAAGCCCTAGTAAGAAAGATAATTTCTAAATACCCAGCTTTAACTATTTGACCGGTAAATCAGTTGTTAACACGAGTAGAACTCTTAAAAAAATTTGACCACTCGACTTAGGTTATAGATCCTTAAAAAAAATTATGTAACGTGTCTTTCGAAATACACATTTTTTTTATCTGAGTCATATACTTAGTATACTGAGGAATGATGAAGAAAGCTGCACAATAAAGAATAGCACAAGGAGAACAATTCTTAGCTTGGGAACAAGACAATATTGAATAATGTAACACATTATGTACACTATTTTGTACTAAAATAAGAGAATTAAAACTTTGGGTTTTATAATAGTTTATATATATTGTTATTATTATTAAAATGTGTTGTTCTTTCCTACCTAGAACTGTCTGAGCTATTAAGTTTAATGCCCACAATTGTGAGCTCTTATTTTGTTTCGAATATTCGGATAATATATGTCCTTTTTTTCGTTAATCTGTTTCTATGTAAAATACTGTTTGTAAATTTCTCCTCATGCCTTATCCAAGGATGAGAGTGCAGGTTTTAACGTTATCATTTCTAGTTTATATTTTAAATTAGAGTTTTCTCTTTATCAATAATATTATTTTAATAAGTTATTATTTATTTTAATATATTTAGGCCCTTCAGGCACTTTTACAGTAAATATATTTTATTTTACTGAATTTGCTTACTGGGTGAATTGGACAGTTAACAAAGGGAAAAGTCACAGCCTATATCAGCGTCTCTTTTCAACATTTCGATATCACTGATGTAGCAGTTTTGTTCCGTTCTAACAAGTTTCCAGGATCTCTAGTTATGCTACTGTCCAACCAATCAGAAGGCAGAGAACTAAGTGTCAACCCTTGTGCTAGGTTCAAAATATAAAAGTAGTCTGTGACGTTAGTGGTAAAAGGGAAGAGATATTTTCAGAAATACCAACTGCTGAAAGTGTCCAGACAGACGCTATTAGACTCGAGAAGTGACCTGACGTGCGTTGCACCTGTTTTGTTTTAAAATGTAAAACAAACGAAATAATACTTACCAAGAATTTACATGCATTATCAGACAAGAAATAAACTATGTTGTTAATTAATATTAAAATAAAAACATAATATTAATCAAACTATTTGTTTGTATCGTTTATTTGAAAAAATAGTTTAAATCATCTTGTACGTGGGGAATATAAATTTCATCAGCTCGTACGTAAACAACGCAATAGTAAGTACAAGTTTTGAACCTTCTTTACTACAACTACAAGTTAGACCATGGTGAGGCGCCTTCAGGAGCTACGAGCGCCGACCCAATTTGGAGCATGTATCGTAGAGTAGGATAATCTGGGCAAGTTGGGAGTTGTACAATTTACAGGCTAAACTTACAACACTATCCCAAATGCTGAATTTAAAAGAGTAAATCTCTATAATATTATTTTATCCATTTAGTAATATAATATTTGATTTTATATTCGACTTGAAATATGATTAAATATATTGTTCCTTACTAGAGGGTGTGGCAGAAAATATTGATACTTTTAATAGCTTTACTATTTTAACCATTAAATGCTTCAAATTAAATTTAGATACCAACAAAAGATTGACAATTTCCTATACAAGCTACCCTTGAATTATTCATGGTCTAAAAACAATGTCCATAAAATGACCATCGTTTTATGCCAAACAATGTTGTTTGAGCATCTTGAATTTTGACATGAAATGGGAAACGTTTCTTGTTGGATTTATTCTGCTTATACAACAATCCTAAGTTCCTGAATTTCTCTTGAGAGAGTTTTGTAAACATGACTCTTTGACATGCCCTACAAGAACAAGTAAGGTTCTGTTAATTCTAGTGAACGTGGTGGTCAGATGATGTCTCCATATCTTGGATCAACGTTCCCAGGAAACATTTTTCAAAGAATCTCCATTGATGTTCGACCTTTCTGACCCTTGGATATCAACCACATGTGGTTCCAGCAAGATGGGTCAACGTCCCACACAGCCCGAACCTCCGCCTAATCTGATTACAGGGCACCCTTCGATTGGTTGCTCAATTCCGTCGCAACCCAGGAGGAACACTCAAACCTTTTCTTGTGGGACATGTTAAAAATTCGTGTCCACGTGACTTGCCAGAGGACAATTCAGGAACATAAAGAAACAATTGTGGTGGAAGTCAAACGATTCAACAGGATATATTGCGCGTCAAGTTTCGAGAAGTGCATAAAACAATCTATGGGAAATAATGATTCCCACCTTAAGTAGAATGTTATAAAAAAAACGATTAATCTGTAAAAAATTGTTAATGTTTTTTTGTTATTCTAAGTTTAATTCCCATCCTGTTCTATGATTAGCCTGTGTTTTGTTTGTATCAAGCTAGATCTATTTTTCCTTATTCATTAATAATTATAGAAATTTTAGGGTGAAAGAAAACACTAATATATATAGATAAAAACTAATAATATCAACCATAAAAGAAGATCTTGTATAAAATAATGTTAGGCAGCAAAAAACAGCCCTCTTCACTTTACATTTTTAGATATAATATGGCTCTTGTTGCACGATAAACATATTTCCAAAAGAAGAAGAAACTCGCATAGACCTTTAAATTTACTAATATTATTCCATCGGGTGTCTTAAACCATATTAATTCTTTAAACTTTCCTAATCTCCAATTTTACAGCAATCATAATTTTTATCCTTTACTTTTCTTATCGTCCACTTTGATCTAAAAGGAACAATTCAAAAACATTCTCTCTGGTGCAATGATGACATTGAAAATCATTTTAATCATCTGTTTGTTCAAGTTTAATGTTTTAAATATCAGTAAATTGCCTCATATAATATTTACATTAAATAAGAAAACTTATATATGAACTTCACTTTGTTTAAACTCGCTGCCACTATAAGATAAAATTACCGTTCTAATTTGCTAGACTGATACTCGGAAAGTAAATAATCAAGGTTGGCACACTTGTATCGTCTAACAGCCTTACTTTGTATCTTTCATCTCCATGAGATTGTTTTGTCAGCTCGGCGGAGACTTGTTTACTTTAGTAAAGAAGAATACTTGTTCAGAACTGGATAGACATATTGTACTGTAAGATACCAAGGGAATGTTAACAATTAATGTCTATCCTATCACCGTTGTGACAAGTTGATGTCAGTGGTAGTTAGTCTACGATGGGACGCAGGGAAGAAATTCAACAAATACTACTTGTAGAAATAAAGAATAATTAGTCCACTACGTTTAAACTATCTGGGATGAATAATATTATACTGATATTTGAGTTTTATTAATAGATATATATGTGTGAAAATGTGCAGTTAGATCATTTTAAACGAATATGTAAGCATATTTGCGCAGCTATGAGACAAAAACTAAGGGATCTTGATTTTTACTTTCGCTAACAAATACTGTATTTTTTGGATAGGTTCATGACAGACAATATTAAGATATTTTAAAACTAATATGGAGCTTTCCTCTCTACCATTTTATATTTACTTAGAATTTTAAATATTTCATATATAATAAAAGCAATAATTGAATAAAAATTAATTAATGATGAGTGAAGTTAAAATTGCAATATGACTACTAAGAACTAAAAATTAAGTACATTATTGTAGGTTTTTATATCAGGGTCGTTGAAGTTTTACTGATAATAATAATAATAAAGAAATCTAATTAATTACATAATGCTATGATGAGATAAAAATTTGGTTAGAGTATTGCGTAGTTTCACACTTGGAATTGCACTTTGAACTATGAACTTCCCAACAGAGTAAGCCCAGCGGTTGAACATCACCGTCATACTCTCGGGGCTTCTGGTCATGTATGAGGCAATCTAAATTGCTAATGACAAAATAGAGAACACACACATATCTAACAAGGCTCCAATAGCACACGGTTACATGAAATTTGTAACACAATGTGAGAACAAACACCATTCACAAAAAAACACAATCATGTACTAGCTCGATGCTGAAGCACCCTCCCCCCCCCCCCC